>CAUYRT010070114.1:0-11700 GCA_963574885.1 Lepilemur ruficaudatus | reverse complement strand
GTCTTCTTGAGATCCATTTTTTTAGCTTCCATAGGTGAGTAAAAACATGTGATATTTATCTTTCTGAGCCTAGATTATTTCACTTAACATAATTACCTCCAGTTCTATCCATGTTGCTGCAAATGACAGGATTTTTTTTTTTATGGCTGAATAAAAAATTCCATTGTGTTTATATACCAGATTTTCTTTATCCATTCTTCCATTGATGGACACTTAGGTTGATTTCATATCTAAGCCATTGTGAATAGTGGCACAGTGAGCACGGTAGGGCAGATAGATACCTCTTTGATGTATTGATTTCCTTTCTTTTCAGTATATGTCCAGTAATGGGATTGCTGGATCATATGATAGTTCTATTTTTAGAAATAGGTTTTTTTAAAAACCTCATATTGTTCTCCATCTTGGCTGTACTAATTTACACTCCCAACAGTTGTGTACAAGGGTTCCACTTTCTCCACATCCTTACCAGCATGCATTAGTCCCTGTCTTTTTGATAAAAGCCATTTTAGGTGGGGTGAGATGGCATCTCAGGGAAGCAGAGTCTTAAGAATTAACTGTATCAGATTTTCTTTTAATCAGAACATACTATCTTCTCATCCATTCTTAGTTTCTTTAAAGAAAATTGGTTCTCTGCTTTTCCACTATAATCTGGAATTTGATTTTTTTTTTTTTTTTGGATTTGCATAGCCTGTCATTGGTATATGAATTACTAGAGTTAATTTGCATTGCTAGGTCTTTAACTCTTCGTGGAAAAAGCCTTAGCCACAGCTTCAGGTTGCAAGTTGCCCAATTAGTGTGAGGTTACCAAGTGCCTGCTTATATCAGAGCCTTGTGAATGTAAATTTGATTACAGTTTGAAACTGATGTCTTCTTTTGTGCCCTCTGTTCCACTTGAGAAGGGAGCCCATTGAAAATCTGCCTTAATGCCAACAAATCTGGAGGATCAGTGGCTAAAAGAAGCCAAGAGGCAAGGGTGGTTCAGAGAAAGTTGGGGAATGGGAATTCTTGGCCTTTATGTATAATCTCAGTTCACCGGACAAATGGGTGTTAATAAACCAGCCCCACCTCCTGAGTTTTCCACAAGAAACAAATGAAAGTGAATCCCAGAGGAGCCAGCTGACTTCTCTTGCTCAGCACCTACTGTTTTTGCCCCAGGTGTACCCTTCATCCAAGCCGGTTGCCAAATTCCGATCGCCCTATGAGGAGCAGTTGGAACAGCAGAGACTGGCAGCACTGCGGGCTGAGGAGGCCCAGCGACTTCGGGAAGACCAGGAGGCTTTGCACCGGCAGAGGCTGCAGGGACACTTGTTACGGCAGCAGCAGCAGCAGCAGCAGCAGCAGCAGCTGGCGAGAGAGATGGCCCTCCAGAGACAGGCTATGCACGAGGAGGGCCAGCAGTCGCGCCAGGAGCAGCTTCGGTAGCCTTCCCTACCCCATGAGCGTAGATAGCCCCAGCTCTGGTTTTTAAAAGCAGCTTTCTGTATTTGTGACCCATGAAATTGAGGGGCTCATATTACTTACATATAGCCAAGGTAGGATTGACTACTTGAGAATTAAATACAAAATATTTAATTTTAAAAATAATAATTTTCCTGCTTAAAAGTGATAGTTTAGGTCTGCAAGTAGCCTGGCAGGCTTTGTGCTAACTTTATTTTTATACTGAATGATATTTTACCTTTTTAAGGGATCTTTTAAAAGTGTACCTGGAACCTAACGGTGTACATAAAAGTTTTTTAAAATATTTTTATGGCTTTTTAAAAAATGTTGAAAATCTTGTTTATTGCTATCTTTAAAGACAAATGACCTATGTCAAACTGTTCCACTTAATTTCTGCCACTGCATTTATGTGTTTGTGTCCCTTGTAGGCAGCAAAGTCATTATGATACCATGGATAATGATATTGTTCAGGGAGCGGAGGACCAGGAAATCCAGGAAGAGGAAGGAGGTGGTGAGACTTCTTAGATGATAAATGTTTTAATAAAATTACTTGGTAATATCATATCAATGAGCTATATGTATACCTAAGTGCAAAGGAGATTTGTGAATCATGTGTCTTTTGTTGTTATTGCTGTTATTGTGTTTTTCTTAATCCTCCTAAAGAGTGCATGCTGGGGGTAATGAAAATTGCTCAAGATAATCTCTTTTCTCTCTAACACTTTCCCCATAATTTAAGCCTTTTGTATACCAAATAGTTATTTCTGACAAATTATCATAGGATTATTTGACTTTAGGAAACTTCCACATTTTCTCCTTACCTTGTAAGTCTTTGTATCATTGCTTTAAATTTTTTTCAAATTAAGTCAATAATAGCTTTCATTTATGATAAAAATCTAGTATGTAATCTATCAAAGATTGCTTACTGTGATAATAGAACCAGAAGATAACTGTCTCTCTGACACCATTAACACTTAGATGTGTATCCTTTTCTAAAATGAGTCTAAGGGAAAGTGGTTACACAAACTCTCTCAATAGCCTGTTGTGATATTTTATAGCCCTGCAATTAAAAAATTGTTTTCCTTATGTCTCCTCTCTGGCACTTTAAGCTTTTTGGTTGTATTATCAGTAAGACTAGAGAACAGTTTGTTCCCTTCTTTATTTAGTAAATCTCGTTGTGCACTTGAAGTTTAATGTTAAGTTACCTGGTACCATTACTTTCTATAGGCTAAATACTCTCCATATACTTAACTTTTCTTCTTATACCTCATTTTTAAAAGTAATTTGTTCTTCTCTTTGTGTGCTCTTGTAATTCTCTTTACCTAATTTTTTCAAAGAGCAAGTAAGTGTCCGTGCAGGTATATATGGGTGCTGTATTTGTGCCATGACAGTCTGGCCTTGATCATTACCATATCGGAAAACATGCAAAGGGCTGTATTTATTTTTGAGCTCCACAGATGGGGTTGTTTTTTCTTTCATTTCCTGAAACATTATCAATTTCTTCTTTTGGAACCTTGCTGTTTCCTTTGATATTACAAAAAATTAGTTGATTATTTTAACAGTGTCCAGTTAACTGGGCTTTCTTTTATTGAAAAAGTTTTAATTGTTTTTTTTTATGTAATAGAGGGAAAAATTGCACCTTCTGTTATAAATATTTGTTTTAGAAGGTTGGAGTGGAATCACTTACCCATGCCATCTCTTTAAACACAAGGTCTGGAAAAGGACATAACTTTATTCAGAAAAGCCAAGACATAAGACTTATGCTTAGTTAATGGAGGTGGAGGAGAGATTGGGTGTTATGGTGTCTAGGAAAGTCCACTGGTAGCTTTTCCTTGACTTAGACAGGAAGACTCCTGTTTGATTTGTTTTGGGCTGATTTTAATTCCTTTGGTTTGCTAGCCTATGAAAGAGACAACCAGCACCAAGATGAAGCTGAAGGAGACCCAGGTAACAGACATGAGCCTCAGGAACAAGGGCCCCAAGAAGCTGACCCGGAATCTGAGGCAGATGTAAGTGTCCTCTCTTCTGGTCCTGATGATTGGAAACTCATGAGGTGGGAAGGAAACTTGAAAGTTTGCCTGACACCAGCCTCTGGTCCCAGATACGTGTGTTACTTCACCAGCACAGGAGGAAGGTGGCTTGCATAGTTACATATGAGCAGTGTTTCTAACTGTAAACCTTGGTGTATGTGTGTGATGAGACTGGGTTAAATGTTGCTCTGAGAAAAAGAATCATAGGATTTTTTGTTTGATGACTTTTCAAATAATAAATTGAAAACCTAGAAAAGCAAAATTGAGAGGCATTGAAATATGTAGTAACTCGGGTTTGAGGGGGGTGAAAGTCAAATGTGGAAGTTGCAGAGGGGACCAGTGGAAGGAAATTAACCTTTGTTAAGCAGGTTGTGCAGTGTGCTAGGGCTGTAGGGATTTTGTGTGACTCTGTAATCTCCCAGCAGTCTAGTGACTGTTTTAATAAATACAAGGATAAGGATGCATGGTTTGAGATATCAAAAGAGTTGTTCAGGTATCAATTTTAGAATATAAATAGGTAGACACTGAATAACCAGCATTGTTTTTTGTGTTTACCAAAAAAGGACAGAGACCCCCAATTCAGCTGTGTGGTCTGGGGCCTTGGCCCTGCCTGTAAGTGTGGCAAGCAGATGTTGAGGGAACCTGTTCTTGCGTGTATGTGTAGAAGGCTTTTACAAGTTATTTTGGCTGCGTATCATCCTTTGCTAGTAAATCAACTACCATGTTTATAACATTCAGTCTGTGCTATCATGTGGGCCCTGTTTATATTGATCTAGTGGATTAAAAGGAGGATCCATGTCCTTCTTTGATAATCATCGAGAGAGGTTTCCCGCTAGCTGCTTAAAGCCCCCACGAGGGAAACAGCATTTCCACTTAACTTGCAATGAGATGTGGCAGAACACCTTTCCCTTCCATCCCCTGCTTCAGCGTTTTGGAAAATATGCTCCAGGGAGCCCTAGTCCTGAAATAGTTTCAGGAAAGAGCAGGCATGTATGAGAGCAAGAAAATGAGTGTGTAAAAGCCTGTGCATGTGCACCAGAGGGATGGGGGTGGGAAGGTGAGTATTCCAGTCTCTTATTTGGGAACTTCCGTAGGCTTTGATTGTTGACATATGATCCTTTACATTCCTATCATATGTTCATTTGTTCTGGGAGACACTGGCCTTTCTACCTTGCCTACTTTTAATTAGAAATTGTTGACCCCACTTGTCCCTCTCTTTATCTTATCTGATGTCTTATTTGAATGTAACAACCATGCCTGTTAACCCATCCTTATTACCTGTTTGGAATTGGGCTAGTGTTTACATTTTTAAGAACTTTTACAAAAGATATTTGGTACTTTTTAAAAAGAGAATGTGTTGCTTTTTCCTGTATTTCCACACAAATTATTGATAATGCAGCAAAGGAAATTCATATGACAAGAGATTGTGGAGAAAATAGAGTTCAGAGTGAAGGTGATGATTTGTCCCTATCTACATTCCCGAGAAAAGTATCATTTGCACTTGAATGAAGTTTATGGCCTGGGATGTGCCGACAGTAGATCAGTGGAGACTGCAGTGAGCTCTTCAACATGTTCAAGGCTCTTGAGTGAACTGAAGTGGAATCTTGTCTGGAGAATGCTGATAGAGACTAAATCCCCTTCTGTGGCTTCAGCGTCTCTTGGAAGCATTTACGGTTTTAGCAAGCGTACCGTTATGACCTGGGAGAGATTGGGGAAGCTCCTAACAAGCATCCCGGTTCCTGCTCAGCTCAGGCTCAAAAATCTGAATCTGAATATTAGAACATGTATTATTTGGAAAGTGCTTAGGGAGCTTAAGTGAAAAATTGAAATAATTCTGAAGTCGATAATGCATGAAGGGCGTTTGTTGAATACAGTAACTGAACTACTTGTGGGGCGGATGGGGGGGTGTTGCCAAAAATTGGGTAGCTCAGTTCTTTTTAACTCCGTTTCCTTGCCAGTTCAACATCTCTCCATTTCATGGCAGTGTCTATTAATAAAGAAACTTGATCCCTATTAGAAATTGACCATTTACTTTTGAGTTAGCCTTTTTCTTGTCTCCTTTTCGGATCTCCTACATGAGTTCTTTCTGTTGTGGGCCTTCTTTCCCTTCAACTACTTTTTACCTGCTTACATGTTTAAAAATTGCCTGCACAGGGAAGTTTGTATAACAATCAACGTAGCAGTAAAAGAAGTTACTATTTGCCCATCTAAATCTCATATCTAACTTAGTATTGATTTTTTTTTTTTTTGCCTACTTGGTACTCTGACTTTTATTAGGTGTTTTTCTTATCTAATTCAGCTATGCTCATATTACTTGTCAGTAGACTTTTGCGACTTTTTTTAAATCACTTGCAGAAAAGAAGTGCTATTTGTTCTTCATTCTGACTCATCAACCTCTGACAAATAAAGCAGGAGTTTTCCTATTTGACAGTGAGATGCTTGATACTGGTGAGCCTTGGCAAGGATAGGTCTAAACAATCCAGTGAAGGGCGATTTCATTTTCTGCCAGCGTGTGGCCTTTCAGACAAAATTGAACTTGATCCTCAGTTTTGAAGTGGTGGTTGCTTTTTATTAAACTTTTATAGAGAGCAGTTGTAGAGGACATAAACCCAGCAGATGACCCTAATAATCAAGGCGAAGATGAATTTGAGGAAGCTGAGCAAGTGAGAGAAGAAAATTTGCCAGATGAAAATGAAGAGCAAAAACAAAGCAATCAAAAGCAAGAGAATGCAGAAATGGAGGAACATTTGGTGGTAAGCAGCTGCTACTACGAAGGGTGGATTTAACCGGGGTATTTTAATAAATGCCTGATTTATATAAAAGGTTAATCATAATCTACGCTGACAGAAGGCTTGCCACTTTGGTTGTTTTAGGCCATTATACACAATGATATGCCTGCACTCAGAGGGAGAGAGAGAGAGGGTAACGGACATCCTGAGCTTTGTGTTGGAAATGATTATTCATCACTTCCTGGCCACAGATGCATTGAAAGTGCATTTTTCATGGTGGCATGCTTATTCTTTGTCCCAGGGTACTGCAAAAGGCATCTCCAATGTACAGTAACATGAGCCTCCCCTTTTGTTTCAACAGATGGCAGGAAATCCAGACCAGCAGGAGGATAATGTTGATGAACAATACCAGGAAGAGGGCGAAGAGGAGGTAGTAAGACTGAATGCGGGAGACTGATCAAATTGCTTGGTCTGTCACACTAACCTTAAACAAGCATCAGAAGTATTGACTTTGACATGCCTTCTATAGAAATGTTCAGGAAGACTTAAACAGGATAAGAAAGGGTGATTTAAAGGGGAGATGGCCTATGGTAGGGGAGGCATTTGGTTAGAAGATAACAAAAGCAGAGTAATAGAATCTATCCCTCTGATTCTCACTAGAATTTTTTTTTTCAACTGAGACAGAGTCTTGCTATGTTGCCCAAGCTGGTGTCAAACTCCTGGGCTCAAGTGATCCTCCCACCTCAGCCTCCTGAGTAGTTGGGATTCCAGGCATACGCCACCACACCCAGCTTCACCAGAAATTTTGAGTTAAGAACACATTTGGCTTTTCAGGAATGGTGGACTTAGATTTATGTGATGTTTTTTAAGAGGATTTTCTCCAGACTCCCTCTGTACATTGAGGGCATCTGGACTAACCCCTGTCACCTGGCTCTGTGAATATCGTCCCAGTGCCTACCTCATGGGTCACCCCCACAGTGTCCATTGAAGTCCACTTAACACTCTATAAACATTTTTGTAAATTGTACAGTCTTTCCTTCTGGCCTCTTCTCTCATAATAATTCAGTATTTTAATTAAATTTAACAATAAAAAGAAGGAAAATATGTGAAGAGCTCAATTGAATAAAATGCATTAGAGTGGAATTTCTTAGCATTTCATTTTAGTTTGCTTTTTATTATAAATTTCTGGCATTTATTATTAATTAGATTTATGTAGCATCTATCATGGTTCCACATTCCTGTTATTAATTGGTGAATGCTGTGTGCTGTAACCAGTTTGTCACAGCCCTCTACTGTGTGGACAACTGCAATGCTTGAGAGTAAGATATGGATTAGGCCAAGACCGCATGTTTAGTCTCTCTGTGGACCAGAAAATAATTCCCAAATTAAAGCCTTGTTTCAGAGCCGCTTCTCAGCCAGGTGTCCGTAAGGCAAGCCTTATGGGAGGATGGACACATGGCAGACTGAACAGGCAGACCCCACACTGGGGATCCTGCGCAGAAAGCACGCGCTCTGTGCTCACACACGGTTCCCTTGGCTAGGTCTGCTTTCTTGTGCTTGCTGCTTTTCTCGGCTTTCCAGAGCTAATGCTAAAATTTGTGCTTATACCAGAAAAATAGAAAAGGATGTTGCTCTTTAAGGCCACTGGCAACATCTCTAGTCACATGCACTATAACTGGCTTGATCTTTTTATTCTCTCTCTTTTCTCATCCGAATCAAGACCCTGGCTGTCTATCAGAAAGAGAACATTAGAGAAACTAGCAGCCTTGAATATTAAGACATTTGGCAAGAAAAAGATAATCATCAGGACTTCTCTTGTAACAGGATGTCTAGACTAATATTACTTTGTTTTATTATGTCAGATACTGGGAATCTTTGAAGGATTAAAAGAGAAAAGGTTCACCTTGGCTTCTTTTTAAAAATTTAGAAGGGTAAACATAAAATTTTAATCAGTATTTACTGATTCTTTTTCACTTCTGTATTATGATCAGCTAAGGTAAAGGAGTGAAATCCTGAGATCCAACAGAATCAAGGATAGAAAGAAAAGACAGAGAGGCACAAGGCAAGGATACCCGTTGACAAGGCAGAGGAGGTTGTGCTGGCTCAGCGCCGTCCTAAACCCAGCAGCTTCCCTCACTCCTCTGCTCCTCCCCGGGGAAGTCTGCTGAACTGACAGGGCTCTTTTCCTCCTGATGCACCTAGCTCCGGATCCTAATTCTCTTTGCCTAGTTGCCTGCCCAGAATTTGTATGGCTGTGTTTGCGTCCCCACTTTCTAACTCCTTCTTGCATAGGCTCCAGGTTGCCAACCTGCCATCATTTAGAACTATTGCCACGTGAGCTCCCAATGGAAGCCCTGCATGCCTTTCTTCTTCCTGGTGTAAATTCCCTCCCTGCTCCCTGAGTGTCCCTTGTTCAGGCTGTGTTGTATTTTTGTGGTCGTTTCTGCGATGATTACTTATTGCATCTTCCCACCTTTTCCATTATTCCCAGGTCTTCTTTTGAGAGGTTCCCAGTACCATTTAAGCGCTAGTAATAGAGATGAATCACTGTCAGTGACTGCAAAAAAATGGGAAAACAAAGGGGAACGTAGCAGGTGGAAACACATATTGTGTTATTGATAAGTTCATATGTGTATGAGACAACATTTGTATGTAACTGTGAATTGTTTTTTAATCTCCATTAACCTCAGAGTCTTCCAGCTGCCACAGCTAAGCAGTGGGGCGCAAGCCTGTTGCTGCCTTCGGTTCCCCTCCCTTCCGTGCCACAGTCAGACTTACTTCTGTGAGCATTTGCTCCTAGGGAGGAATTGCACCTTGCCAGGGCTACACCTGTTCAGAGGTGCAGCACATCTGACGTAGAGACTTGACCTCTAAGAGTAGAGGACCCAAAACAAGTGTGACTTAGGAAATTTGCACTACCCTGTCTTCTTAAGTGCAGTAGTGTTATCTAAGACATAAAAATGATCATTGTTAACAAGCATTCCTTGTTTATTATGTGGAATTATTAGAATGAAAGGCATTTATATCGTGATCCCTTCCTCATATTGCTTACATTCCAGATATTTTATCCACTGATGAGCAAAGAAGATAAGTTATGACATTGCCAAAAAGTGCTGTGTATGCTTTAAAATTATTGAATTATTCAAAAAAAATATGGATTCAATGACTGCTTGGAAAATGTGAGTGCCTTAATTTCCCCAGAGTAACTGAAAACATTGATCTGAGCACTCAGGAGAGAGCGAGCACAAGGTCTTTGTCCACCTTCAGTGACCAACTGTGCACGCACACCTACACAGGACTGCCAGCGTGTGAATCGCCATGGCAAGAAGCTTTCGAGTGGCAGAAACTCTTGTATTAAGTATTACTCAGCAAGCAAGTCCATCACCATGGCCAATGTTGCTGACACCCTTTTGTTTGTCACATTCCATCCACCTCTTGGTTCCTAGCATGCCTGACTACTAGAGGTTCAGCCTTCTGGTTCTGGCTCATCCCATAACACCTTAGGTATATAAAGGAAAGGTGTTAATACATACAGGGACAGGGTAGCTAGAGCCAAAGCCCATTGCAGACCCAGTTTTATTTTGTTTTGATCATTTATTAAACTTTGTTTCATCACATAGGGCTCATTTCTAAAATGCCTAAAACTCTAATTAGATTTCAAAGGATAAAAATGAGTAATGAGGAGTAGTGTTGGGAAATCTTTGACAAAGTACTGTGTCAGCTATAGCAGGATACTAAAGAGGGGTGAGGTGATAGATGTAATTGGTTATGAAAAAATAACATTTGACTTCTGGTTACTAGTCTAAGCATGTTTTAAAGATTAATTAGAAACTTTATCATATCATTTTATTCCTTTTCAGTAATGCCTTTAAGATGACTTTGAATTATTTTTGCCCAAAATGTGAATAATTTATTACTAAAACAATAATGTATATCTAAGAGCCTGTTCTCTATTTATCTGGAAAATTTTTAAAAATTTCATTTGTGGATTCTCTAAATTAAAGAGTAATTTTAGTTAGTGATTTTCAAATAAGATTACATTGAAAACTGGTAAGTAAGCAAAATTTTCTACAATAGATCCCAAGAATAGAGAAGAAAGATTTTATAAAAGGGTGGTTATCTCATTAGCCAGGGACATTCTTAACCTGGCATCCATTGCTACTCAAGGAAGTGGTTCTCAGTCTTTGCTGTGGCTAAGGATCACCTTGAAGAGTCTGTGACAAATACAAATCCTTGGACCAGAACTTACTCTTGGAGATTTTGATCTTATCTGTTTTAGAACCTGGGAATCAGAGTTCTTCATAAGCCTCTCCATGCCCACTAGCCCATCCCCAGCTGATGCAGATCTTTCAGGATCGTACTATTTAGAAAAATAGTCTTAGGACATACAGCTGTGGATGGACTTTGGGAAGTCTGAAACTCCTATCTGTGTATCTATGCCCATTTGCTAAAGACTTGCATACCAAAGTCTTAAAAGGGTCCATGACTTCCCAACCACACATGCACATATACACACACACACACACACACACACACACACAGAAAATTAAAGATCATTGACTTTTACCCAACCCTGTTATTTTACAGATAAGAAATTTGGGCTTCAGAGAGGTCAGTTAAATTTTTGAAGGTCATACAGCTTGTTATTTATTGTTAGAAACATGATTAGAGCCTACCCAGGTCTAATTTAAAAGGCCATTGTAATTAATTAAGTGTACTAGGCATGGTAACTATAGTTACAGTTTTTTATAGAAATCAGTGAATGCATAAAGAATGATGGAACTAGAAAGTCACCATTTTTTGTAACCCCTAAGTAAAGTAATTGATTTAAGCAATAATTATCAAAGGATGATGTCACTAGATGAACAGAGGTCAGGGAACTTAACCATGGAGGGACCAGGCTGCCCCCATCTGAGCTCACTATCTAACCTTAGCCTTAACTAAATGTGGGACAAACATGTTATGTGCCTCCTGATGTGATAAAAATATGAAATATACAGCATCACCTCTGAAATACCGTTGCTTTTTTAATTGAACCTGAATTCATTCAAACCCTTAAGCTAATTTCCATTTATAGGAAATGTAAGGCTAGAGGAATGAGTTAAGTGATACCATAAAGAAACAAATCCAGACTGTGGGCCATGTTACAGGACAGCAAATCCATATCATTAAGGAAAAAAGAGGGGAGTGAGGCCGGGCGCGGTGGCTCACGCCTGTAATCCTAGCACTTTGGGAGGCCGAGGCAGGCAGATCACTCATGGTCAGGAATTTAAAACCAGCCTGAGCAAGAGCGAGACCCCGTCTCTACTATAAATAGAAAGAAATTAATTGGCCAACTAAAAATATATACAGAAAATTAGCCGGGCATGGTGGCGCATGCCTGTAGTCCCAGCTACTTGGGAGGCTGAGGCAGGAGGATCGCCTGAGCCCAGGAGTTTGAGGTTGCTGTGAGCTAGGCTGACGCCACAGCACTCTAGCCCAGGCAACAGAGTGAGACTCTGTCTCAA
>CAUYRT010070113.1:0-23716 GCA_963574885.1 Lepilemur ruficaudatus | reverse complement strand
AAAAACAATTTATTAAAGTGTACTAGATAGCTCAAGGAAGCCAGAAAGCCATGTCTAAATGCCAGAATCCAGAAATGGTGTTTGGCTCCTGTCTCAGTCTGTTTGTGTTGCTATAAAGGAATACCTGAGGCTGGGTAATTTATAAAGAAATGAGGTTTATCTGATTCATGGTTCTAAAAATTTATAAGAAGCGTGGCACTGGCATCTAAATCTGGTGAGGGCCTCAAGCTGATTCCACACATGGTGGAGCATGAAGGGGAGCCCGCGTTTGTGGAGATCACATGGTGAGAGCGAAGGCAAGAGAGAGGGGAGGCAGGTGCCAGGTTCCATTTAACAACCAGCTCTCATGGGAAGTAATAGAACAAGAACTCACCTCAAGGATGGCACCAAGCCATCACAGGCAGCTTAGATTTCATGGTGCACAGTTCCAACCACTCCCTTACATGTATACTGAGCTTCCTTGCCCCATTATTTTGTCACACAGATAAACCCCAATGCTGAAAAAAATGTAACAAGTTAATTGCGTCTGCATAGGGTGTGTGCAGTATGTTGGAAACCATAATTGTTACTATAAATTAATGGTCCGGAGGGGCATACCAACCAGTTTCTCAAGATTCTGTAAGAATACTACTATGTTTCCCTTGTTGGTTTTCTCCCTTCTTCCGCATGTGGCATTTCAAATATTCTTTTCTTTTCTCAAACTTCCCATTATACCTTTTCTCTGACCCCTTTCACATTTGGGCAAATTATCTTGTCTCTACTTCTGAAAGAAAATGGGGCCATCAAACAGAACACTTTGAAATTGCTCACAAACCTATAAACCTAGTTATATGAATGCTAGCATTTTCTTTTTTCCCCACCTAATATAATGAAAGAACGCTTTGGAGTCTATTTCCTTCCGTGAAAGATATCATTTTAAAAATTCTTTGCATTCCGCCTTCTATTTTGTTTCTACTGTCTCCTTCTGTCAGAATTTAAATACACTCATATTGCTCCATATTAAATTAATTTGAAACATTAAAAACCAAGCAATTGTACAAACAACCACTCACTCTGTGTGAGCTACTATGTTATCACTTTCATCCTCCAAAGGAAAACTTCCTGACTATTCCATTCAAACAACTCTTTATGAGGTCACTCATCATCTACTTCCCCCTTTTTCCTTCCTTCTTTTCTTTTATTCTGTAAAGCCAGTGTAGGCTTTTCTGACTTTATCTATAATATAATAACTTGACCTCTCTAGGTCCTTTAGGAAATGACCTCTGCCTATTTCTCAGTTTCATTACCTGGAGCCATGAGAAATAGTATTTATCCTAGGTTTGTTTTTGGGAAAATTGCATCTAGTGGATCCATGATTAAAACTGAGGTATGTTTGAATAAAAAAATGTATTTAAAATTCTGGTAAGGTTGCACTCTATGAGTCTTTTCTGTCATAGTCAGGAGAGTCTCATTGCAAGGAACAGAAATCCATTAAAAATAGTTTAACTATAAAAGAGAGGAGGAAGGGCTTTTGAGGAAGGCTGACCAGAGACATCAGCTGCTAGATCATCTCAGAAAGAATGAAAAGTTTTAGATGAAAAAGAAAAAGCAAGCAAACAAACAAACATACATCAGGTGTAATTCTGAGTGAAAAATGCCAGAAACTACCAGAGATTCCACGGGAAGAAGTTGCAGAGCAGAACAAGAAGGAGCAAGATATTGGCAGAGATCAACCCCCCGGGAGGCGTGGAGTCTGTGAAAAGGTGGAGTGGCTTGTTTCTTCCTCCCTCACATCTCTGGCAGTCAGCAGGCTTGTGAGCAACTGGAGAGCCTTTCTACCCTCATGAACCCAAAAGCTGCTGGCACCAATGTAGTCCCATGGTTATAAAAATAGAGTCAGGATTGGAACTCAAGTCTGACTCCAAAGTACTTGCCTCAGAATCTGCATCAAATTCTTATGGAAATCTTCAGCGGTAGCATAGCTCCATCCCTTTTGTTTGGTGGAGAATTAGGTTTAGCGGAGGCTCCAAAAACTTATTTATCTCCAAAATTATGAGAAAGAAAGACATTTGATTATATTGCATGTTAATTAAAATATGAATGTGAAATTATGAATTTTTTCTCTCAAAACTTATATAAAGGCAATTGTAAAAGAATTTCCCAAAATATTTTGAATACTGTCAGCCTCTCTGGAATGAGTGTATATTGTAATCTTTCAAAGTAAGGGAAACTCTGAAAGATAACTTTTTACTGTATTTACAAGTTATTTGTTTGGTATTAAAAAAGATATCTCATTATTTTACTATTAGTTGTTGAGGGCTTTTGAGGAGAAACATCTTATTCCATTATCCATCATTACCACCTTAGGCCAATTAGTTTATCATTTTAATTTCTGTTGTTTAGGCAACCCATCGAGAATGAGATGACAAAGAGTTTTCACATACTAAGCAAAAAATATTTCGAAACACATAAATTTAACTTAAATGTGTGCTTGTGCAATTGGATTAATAAAAAAAGATTGACATTTATACAGCATCTCAAAAGCACATATTTCCTATGTTTTGATTTGGGCTTTGAGTCAATTTTCTTTAGAGTGTAGTGTTTTTAATCAAGAGAAAATATGCTCTCTCCTTTTGTAGAACATAAAATCTACTTATCCTCACTGCTAGTTCATTATATCGTTCTTAAGGTGGTTTTCTGTCCTTCCATATCTAGACCATCATTTCAAACAAAATAAGCATCTCTTCATTCTTGTTCAAAAACAGACAAATGCCATCTGTTCCTTGATCTGTTCCAGGTACAGTGACCACCCATTGCTCTTCATCTGTCAAAGGTACATTTATTCATGTTTACCTGTGATGCCAGATGAGTCTGTGCTTTAATACAGTGGCAGTAGTTTTCTGCTTCTCCGTTTATGTTAAGCAGAATGTGAAATTTTGACTTACAAATAAAATACGAAACTGTAAAGCAGAGAATACAGTTTCCTAAATTGACTTGGAAGGACATTTCTAAGGAAGATTTCCAAAAACGTTTGCAGCATCATTGGCATCTGTGTTTAGCCTTTCAAGGTGAATTGTTTGGATGATGGTATCCACTTGAATGCTTACTTTTCAGTAAATTAAACTTTAAAAAATCAAATCTTTGTATTTGATTGTCACAACTTATACAAACAAATACTCTAATAGGAACTATAGTATATACACTTAGAAAAAGGTATTTAAAGTAACACAAAATTAGCTTTGTCACCCAGAATTCTCAGTAGCTTTTATTGTACCTTCACAAATTTTATTTAAGCGATATTCTTATTAAAAAGTAATGTTTTAAAATTTAAGTTAAATGAAATTCAAAAGATAAACTTCACAAATCACGGGGCATTTGACCACAGTTATTAGGCTTTTAACAATGCACAAAAACAATTCTATCTATCTGTCTTTCTAGTTAAATAAATTAGCTATATGCATTTATAAAATATTGTGAAATACAAATTCATAAAAAGAGTTAATGGGAAAGTATACAGACAGTATAAAGAATAATAATAAAATGAAGAAGTATGACCATGCAGGCTAATAAATAGAACGTTGCTAGAATTCAGAAGCCCTTATATGACTTTCTAGATCCTATTTCCTTCCACTGCTCAACAACTAACCACTAAGCTGAAATTTCTGTAACCACTTCTTTGTTTATTGTTATAGATTTGCCATCTATGTATAAATCCCTAAATAATATATTATTTAATTATATCAGTTTTAAACTTACTTAAATACATACATACTGTGTATAGTTTTTTATGTTTTGCTTCTTTTGATCAACATTGTGTTTCTGAGTTTCATTCATGTGGGTGAATATTTGCTCTTTTCCATTATTCTACAGTATTCCATTGTGTGAATATATATTCTACTACTAGAAGACATTTGACTTGTTTCTAGTTTTTGGCCATTATAAATAATGGTGCTCTAAATGTTCCTGTAAAAGTCATTTTGTAAGTGCATGTTTTCATTTCTCTTGAGTAAATTTGTAAGAGTGGAATTACTGGATCATAAGGTTTATCTCTATAAGAAGCTGACAAACAGTTTTCCAGAGTGGCTGTGACATTTTAAATTCCCAGCCATAATGTACGAAAGTTTCAGTTGCTCTTTATTCTCACCAAAATTTAGCATCATCACCTTTTGAAATTTTAGTCATTCCAATGGGGCTATAGTGGTATTTCATTGTGATTTTATTTTGCATTTTCTTGGTGAATAATATTTTGAGCATCTTTTTGTCTGTGCTGATTGGCTTTTCATAAGTTATATTTTGTTTAAGTCTTTTGGTCATTTAAAATTTGGATTGTCTGTCTTTTTATTATTGATTTGTAGGAGTGCTTGATATATTCTGGGTACAAGCCCTTTACTAGACACATGCATTGCAAGTATTTTTTCCCAGACTGTGGCATCTCTTTTAATTTTACTTATGGTGCCTTCAGTGGACAGAATATTTATTTTGATGAAATCCAATGTATCTTTCTTTGTCTTTTCTTTTTTGTATTTTTATTTTAGGGTGAGTGTTTTTTGTGTCCCCTTTAAGAAATCTTTGTTTAATCTAAAGTTTAAGATACTGTTTAGTGTTTCACTTTGGAAACTTTGTAGCTTTTGTTTATAGTTTTAATTATAAAATTAATTTTGAATTAATTTTTGCATATGTTATGAATAATGAATAATATTCATTTCTTCACATATGTTTACCCAGATATTCCATCACTATTTCCTGAAGACTTTTCTTTTCCCATTGAATCATTCAATCAATTTGTTACTTTGGTCAAAAATCCATTGACCATATATACTTTGAGGTCAGTTTTTAACTTTCTTTTTTTTCCTTTTTAAAAAATTTATATTTTGATAGATTTAGGGGTACAATTGGCTTTTGGTTACATGGATGAATTGTATAGTGGTGTTGTCTGGTTTTAGTGTACCCATCACCCGAATAGCATATGCTATAGCCAATAAGTTGTTTTTCTTTCTTCCCCCCACTTCTGAATCTCCAGTGTCCATTGTACCACTCTGTACTGTATGCCCCTGCATATCCATAGCTTAGCTCCTACATGCAGTATTTGGTTTTCCTTTTTATTTTATTTTTTTAATAGGGACAGGGTCTCACTCTTGCTCAGGCTGGTCTCAAACTCCTGAGCTCAAGCAATCCTCCCACCTCAGCCTCCCAGAGTGCAAGGATTACAGGCATGAGCCACCACACCTGGCTAGTATTTGGTTTCCCATTCCTGCATTATTTTATTTATGATAATGGCCTCCATTTCCATCCAAGTTGCTGCAAAAGGCATTATTTCATCCTTTTTATGACTAATATTCCATGGTGTATATATACCACATTTTCTTTATACACTCCTCAGTTGATGGGCACTTAGGTTGGTTTCATATCTTTACAGTTGTGAATTGTACTGCAATAAACATATGAATACAGGCATTTTTTTAATATAATGATTTCTTTTACTTTCAGTAGATACCAGTAGTGGCATGGCTGGATCAGATGGTGGATCTACTTTTGGTACTTTGAGAAATCTTCATACTATTTCCCATAGAGGTTGTACTAATTTACATTCTCTCCAACAATGTATAAGTGTTCTCTTTTCATTGCTTCTGCAAAAACATCTATTGTTTTTTGACTTTTTAATAATGGCAATTTTGACAAGGATAAGGAGATCTCTTACTATAGTTCTAATTTGCATTTCCATTATGTTTAGTGATGTTGAGCATATTTTTCATATTTTTTGCCATTTGTATGTCTTCTCTTGAAAAATGTCTGTTCAGGTAATTTTCCCACTTTTTAATGGGATTATTTTTTTTTCTTATTGATTTGACTGAGTTCATTGTAGATTCTGGATATTAAGTCTTTGTCAGATGTATAGTTTGTGAATATTTTCTCCCATTTTGTAGATTGTCTGTTTATTCTGTTGATTATTTCTTTTGCTGTGCAGAAACATTTTAGTTTAATTCAGTCCCAGTTATTTATTTTTGTTTTTGTTGCATTTGCTTTTGGGGTCTTAGTCATGAATTCTTTGCCTAGGCTAATGCCCAGAAGAGTTTTTCCTGGGTTTTATTCTAGGATTTTTATTGCTTCGGGTCTTATTTTTAAGTCTTTGGTCCATCTTGAGTTAACTTTTCCACATGATCAGAGGTAGGGATACAGTTTCATTTTTCTACATGTGGTTATCCAATTTTCCCAGCACCATTTATTGAATAGGTGTCCTTTCCACAGTGTATGATTTTGTCTGCTTTGTCAAAGATGAATTAGTTGTGGGTATTTGGCTTTATATGTGCGTACTTTTATACAAGTGCCATTCTCTTTTGGTTACTGTTACCTTACAATATAATTTTCAGGTAATGTGGTGCCTCCAAGCATGTTCTTTTTGCTTAGAATTGCTTTGAGTATTTGGGCTAGTTTTGGTTCCATATGAAATTTAGTATTATTTTTGTAATTCTGTGAAAAATGATGTTGGTATTTTGATGGGAATTGCATTGAATCTGTAAATCACTTTGGTCAGTGTGGGCATTTTAACAATATTGATTCTTTCAATCCATGAGCATGGATGGGATGTTTTTCCTTTTCTTTGTGTCTTCTACAATTTCCTTCATTGGTGTTTTGTAGTTCTCGTTGTAGAGATCTTTCATCTCCTTGGTTAAGTATATTTCTAGATATTTTAATTTTTTACAGCTATTGTAAATGGAATTGAGTTCTTGATTTGATTCTCAGCTTTGTCATTACTGGTGTATATCAGTGCTACTGATTTGTACATGTTGATTTTGTAACCTGAGACTTTACTGAATTTATTTATCAAATCTAGTCTTTTGGAGGAGTCTTCGGGATTTTCTAGGTAGGTATAAGATCATATTATCAGCAAACGGAGATAGTTTAACTTCCCTTTTTCCAATTTGAATGCCCTTTACTTCTTTCTCTTGCCTGATTGCTCTGGCTAATACCTCCAATACTATGCTGAATAGAAGTGGTGAAAGTGGGCATCCTTGTTTTGTTCCAGTTCTTAGGGTAAATGGTTTCAACTTTTCCCCATTCAGGATGATATTAGTGATAGGTTTGCCATATATGGCTGTTATTAATTTGAGATATGTTCCTTCTGTGTCTGGCTTGTTGAGGATTTTTATCATGAGGCAGCATTGAATTTATCAAATGCTTTTTCTGCATGTATTGAGATGATCATACGGTTTTGGTTTTAATTCTGTTTATGTGGTGAATCACATTTATTGATTTGCATATGTTGAACCATCCTTATATCACTGGGATAAAACAAACTTCATCATAATGAATTATCTGTTTGATGTGCTATTAGATTCAGATTGCTAGTATTTTGTTGAGAATTTTTACGTCTATGTTCATGAGGGATATTGGCCTGTAGTTTTCTTTTGTTGTTGTTTTTGTGCTCTTTCCTGACTTTAGTACCAGGGTAACAGGCATCATAGAATGAGTTAGGGTGGATTTTCACCTTCTTGATTTTTTGGAGCAGTTTCAATGGGATTAGTATCAGTTCTTCTTTGAAGGTCTGGTAGAATTCAGTTGTGCATTCATCTGGTTCTGAGCTTTCATTTGTTTGGAGATTTTTTTATTACTGATTCAATCTCACTATTGTTATTGGTCTATTCAAGATTTCTCTTTCTTTCTGATTCCAGTTTTGGGAGTTGTATGTTTCTAGGAATTCATCCATTTCCACTAGATTTTCTGGTTTTTGTTCACAGAGTTATTCCTAGTAGTCTTGGATGACCTTTTGTATTTCTGTGGTATCAGCTGTAATAGTTGTAATGTTACATTTTCCTTTCTATTGAGCTTATTTGAATCCTCTCTCTGCCCATGCTCTTTGTTAATCCAGTTAGTGGTCTATCAATTTTGTTTGTCTTTCCAAGGAATCAACTTTCATTTCATTAGTATTTTGTATTGTTTCAGTTTCATTTAGTTCTACTGTGATCTTTGTTATTTCTTTTCTCTTGCTAGCCTTGCGTTTGGTTTGCTCTTGTTTTTCTAGTTCCTTGAAATGTAATGATTATTGTCAATTTGTGATCTTCTGCTTTTTTGATGTAGGCATTTAGCATTATAAACTTCCCTCCTAGCACTGCTTTTACTGTGTCCCAGATGTTTTGATAGTTCATATCACTGTTATCATTCATTTGGAAACGTTCTTTAATTTCCATCTTGATTTTGTCACTGATCCAGAGATTATTCAGAAGCAGGTTGTTTAATTTCCATGTATTTTTATATTTTGAAATTTCCTCTTGGAATTGATTTCTAATTTTATTCTGCTGAGGTTTGAGAAGATACTTGGTAAGATTTCAATTTTCTTCTAGTGTGATATCAAGGATTTTCATAAATATTTGTTCTCTTTTTTTATGGGCATATGATAGGATTTGATTTCTCTGTCTTTTTGAAAGTTTGATGTGGTCTGCTAAAATCATGACCAGTAATACGTGAGGAGAAATGATGGATGTTCCTTCCTGCCTGAAGCTTTAAGAACCATTACACACTTTGCTATATTGTCTCTCATTTCTGTTGTAGTCATGGAAACATGATGGAGGCTCCATCAGCCTGAGTTCCTGAGTGACTATAATGAACAAAGTATTACTGCTGATCAACGTTAGATGTGTAGTCTGAGTATAAAATAAGCCATTGTTGTATTATTCTCTGATATTTGGGTTTTTGTTACGACAATATATACTATCCTGTCATATACAGAAATTGATGCAGGAAGTGGGTTCTAGTTAAAAAAAAAACTTAAAATATGTGGCATTTGCTTAATGACCATTGGCCAACAATAAAAAATATTATGAGACTCACGAAGAATTGCAATATCTGTGTAATGCATATAACCATGAATGCATAGTAAAATTGTTGCCTGAAATAATTTTCAAGGCAGAAAATATGCCTAATGATCATGTGGCTCTGAGGGATAATGTTGGGAAACAATATATAAGTAATGTCTGTTGGTTGCTATTGGTTGCATTGATATTGTAATAAACAGAAAAGCTTAAAGAAAGAATTGGCCTGTAAGGCAAGCCCTTTCATTTTGTTCTTCTCCCTAAGTGTGTCTTGGTTTTTATTGCCCATTTGCTTTCCTATACTTTAGGGCCAAGTTTCAAGACAGGCATTTTTCCCCATTGAACCCTTGAGAGCATTTATTTTTAATTAATTCTTATACTGTGGTTGGAGTCCTTCAAGATTCCAATGGTATGAGAGTCTCCTATCAGACTCTTCATCATAGATTTGGCTTGGCTTTGTCCCCTGCTTTCCAGTCTTAGCCTAGAAGGAAACCAATGTATCTAATGTATAAATTAGTCCTCACCTGCCGACTCATGGATACAGTTGAAAAGATGTTATTTACTGTGTTAAATAAGCACCCAGTCCATCATACTGCTGAAAATAAATGTTCCTTAAAATAAGGCTTTAAAAGGAAATAACTAGTCTATACAGATTTTGCTGCCATTTTAAAAATGCTTGAGATGATTTCAACACTATTTCTCCTTTGCTTATTGTCATATTTTACACATCCCTCCACCCAAGCTGTTTTAGGCTTATGTGGAAAGGTCGTTTCTCAGTTTTGTTGGTAAATGTAAAGGCTTTTATTAAGCATATAAAACTGTGTTTACACAGTTCATCAAGGATTTTTGTTCCACAAATCATTTACTCTATTCTGGGTGAAACCAGAAAATCACTACACTTCAATGTTAGGGTATAGATTATCTAGTTTGGTAGGAAACTCTATTATCTTCACAACAGCAGGAGTTACAATGCAAGAGACATTGGGAGTAAATAGTAAATGGCATACAGAAAAAAATGTCTTAAATCTGCCTACATTATGAAATTAAAGGGAAATCCCTTCCATAATATTTCCTTTAGGCCTGGGATAAAATTAAAACCCCAAGGAAATTTAATTTGGTTTCAGTATCCTTTAAATTTTTTTTTTAATTAAAAGTATATATTTTCCTTCAGGCCTTATTTTTTAAATACTAAGTGAATCCTTGTTACTTCTCCCAGAGATATAAAACTCAAATGAAAATGTTATTTTGTTTTATTATGACATCTGCAAAACTAATTCTTTCTCTATGAATAGGTAAGGGACACTGGTATGCTTACAAATAAAAGTCTTTTCCTTTAAATTTCCTGTTTTCTGCAATAAGCTTAAAGTCATAGTTGAGCTCTTGGTTGGCAGTGAAAGAGTAGGCCTACATTCCGGCAGGTCAGTCAGTTTCAGACTTCTGTTCTTGAGTCCTAGGAAAAAGTTTTAAAGACATAAAATACCAGTGAGGGCATTGCCTGCAGAGTAATGATTTATCCAAATATTATGTTCATTTGTGTAAGAAAGGAATTTGTTGTACCATGTTCCTCAATTTATGATCTTCAGTCTCAGCATGGGAGACTAGGAAGACAAGTATAAGTGGTTAAAAAACGGATTGAGGATATTAAATGTTATCATAGAGAAAGCACGAAAGAATATTATAAATAGAGTTTGAAACACTAGAAAATCCATATCTGACTGCTGATAATGCCTCCAAAGACGCAACTCAATCACTTATAAATCTTTTAACTGTTTCTTCTCTGACTGTCTTTACATTTCTAAATAATATGCTCATATTGATATGTTTTACTTTATCAATTGTATGCCTTACAAATTGATGTCTTATTATGCTGATTTATTTACATCATCTCATCCCCCCTCCCACATTTATTCAAGCAGGAAATATTTATTGAGGGCATGCAATAAGCCAGGTCATAAGGATATAGCAATTAGTGAGATAGACAAGGTCCCTGCTCTCAAAGAACATATGGTCCACTGAGGAGAAAGATCAGCATGTAAATGAATTTATGAGAAAATTCAAATGTTAATGAGTGAAATGAAGACAATAAAGTATGGTAATGTTAAAGGAAAACAAAGGAGTTTTCAATAAGAATGGAATCACTTTCCATCTTTCTGCCCTGCTATCCTTAGTGTATCATCTTTGCCCAACTGTCTTTTTGCTGATAGTGTGGAAAAATACTTCCACAGTTCTGGGCTCACACACATGCATGGAAATATCCAGAGTCTCATTTTTATTTTTTTATTTTGGACTAACAAAATCTTCTCTAGAAGCCATTCTGCAGACTTCTGTTTTTTGTCTTTTCCTAAACCAATCATTGGCAACGGCAACTGTGTTTTGTGTCAATAATCAAAATTACCTTCAAAGTAGGAGCTAGGATCATCATTACCAAATCACCTGGAAGAGATGTTAAAACTGAAAAAGAAGCAAGAAGAATGGAGAGATTGGGTCTTCAAAAAGCGTTGGCTGTAGTTTTTTTTTTTTTTTTAGTCTGGAGCATATTGCCTTAAGCAGTGTCTTAAGGAAAATTGTGTGAAGGTAAATTTTTAAGGTTTCTGTATATGTGAAAATGTTTCAATTTTACCTTCTGAATGATTGATAATTATCTAGTTATGGACTCCTAGAATGAAAACGTGTTTCCTCAGAACTTGAGGGGGTTACTCTATGTCTACCAGGTTACAGTGATAAGAATTTCCATGCAGCATTTTTAATTTGATCACTTTAATCCTCTGAAAGTTTTTAGGACATGCTCTTCATTCCTGGTGTGCTGCAATTTCTTAATGTGGTAGGGCTTTCTGGTTTTGTTTCATTTTATTTTTCATTCAATGCTGTATACCTTTGAATCTAAACTCTTATGACCTTCTTCCACTTTGAGATATTTTGATATTTTTTTTGCTTAAATAGTGAGTTCCTCTCATCTCTTTCTTTATTTTTTTCCTAGAATTTCTATTAATTACATGTTCGATGGCCTAAATGGTCTTCTAAGGTTTTTATTTTTTATATTTTCTCTTACATTTTCACCTCTTTTTAGTTGTTCTAATTTTTGGTAGATGACCTCCATTTTATCATCAAATTCTCAGTTGAATTTTTATTTCAGTAATCATATTTTTATTTCTATGACCTCTTTTATTTGCTCTGTTTCTTTCTCATTGCAGTCTCTTCTTTTCCAGTTATGGACATAACATCTCCTCTAGTCTGAACTACATTCATACTAAAGTCAACTTCTCTTCTTATTAACTACTGTTAGATAACACATTCCCCGCATTTCTGAACTGACTAAAGGATTGAAAGGAAACTTTAGTGGCCCTATTTCTATACAGAGAGATATTAACTATGTAATGCTATATCGCTCCTAGCTGACATACAAATTTAGGCAGAGCAAAGAATGATGGTTGCAAGGACCAACAACATATGGTAGCCCAGACATTGACTTCAGTGACATAGTCGTGGGGACACCACCAAGATTTGCCATTGTCACAACTGCTAGGAAGCTGGATGAGTGTTGGGTGTTTTCCCAGTTCTTTTCTCTTCCTGATTCTGTATTGACATTTTCTCAATTTTTTCCATCCCCAAATTGGTCATTGCCCTCACATTGACATGTGTAGACTCTAGGACCTTTCTGTCTTCAAAATACATGCTGTTTCTTTACACATTCTTCCTTTACCAAATCTGCTAACATGTAGCAAGAAACACATCAAAATTAATTGATTAATTCATGTTGAAGTGTAAATGATTGATGGTCCAAAGAGAGGTCTTGAAAACTCAATAACCTTTAATTGCCATAACTGAGAGGGAGAATGTTTTGAGAGCCTTTCCAGGGCCTCTTATTTCCTCTAGGTAGACTCTCAGAAGCTCTGTCCCAGACACATTAAAATCGTAATCAGTAACTTAATGTCTTAATTCTGAGTGTTATTATACCAAAAATGATATGTAAATATATTCAATTGCTATAAATCTACATATGTGTTATATAGACAATTATAAATTATAAATGTCCACTGTTGTTAGGCAGAAGAGTATATCTGTCTTTCCATGTTTTTCAAGATCCTGGTAAAAATTACAGCCAATCTTTACACAATAAAATCTGTGGGAGAGAAAGAGTTAACAGGGAGTCCTTATACCTTTCCTCCTCAAAAACATCTAATGTTGATTTGACTCCAACTTGAAGCCCTTGCTAATGTTAACTTATGGCATTTATTAGCTAGAAGATAAATAAGGACCTTGCATGTGTTGATATATATTAACTAGTGACATAGGAATGCATTTAGAAGCATATATTTCTGGTTGTTCAATCTGTTTATGTAACCAAACTTGCACTATATGAACCACAGGTGCACTGAACAATGATGGTTAGTCATATAGCCAGAATGGAGCATGATACAAAAAGTGTAGACACCCCAAAACTAAAAGGTTTCCTTTAGTTGCACTTCACCTTTGTTGACTCATCATCATGGACCCACAACATATCCCAGCGCAGAAAATAGACTTAGGAATTTGTGTCTGATAGTTCAAGGCCTCTGCTACATGCTGCTGTATGTGATATCTTTTACTTACCATCAATGAAGGCTGGTTCTGGCTAAGACTTGTGTTTTGGGAGAATTTATCTGTGATCATGCAGTCTGTGCATATGCAAACATATACTATTCACAATATGTTTAAAAGAAAACTGTATTTAGCAAATACATACATCCCATACAGCATTTGAATATAAGCATAAAATAGAGGAATTATTGCATACTTGAAACCATAAGGACTTTGGAGTTGGACCTAGGTTCGAATTCCAGTTTTATAGTTAACTAATACACACATTTTAACAAATTACATACCTCTCTGAATTTCAGTTTCCTTATTAGCAAGAAGATATAAACTTAATAGACTATGGCAATGAAATGAGATAATTTATTGATGGTACCTTTAGTCTGGTCAAATAGTAGATTCTTAAAATATGTAATTTCCTCTTTTTTTTTATTCCTCAGAGGATCACACTTGTAAACCAACCTGCCACACTGAACAGGGTCCTGTGGCACATCATACACATGTATAACTTTTTTTATCATTTTGTATTCTTTGATCAAAGTCAAGAGGTTAATCAAGAGCAGTTAAAACCTAAATATTAATCAGTGGTAATATTTATTCAAAGTGAAAAGTTTGAGGAAAAGTGTTCCCCTTCATTTGTTGACAGATGTGTAGAATGATAAATTATTTTAATCCATTACAGTGAAGGCTTGTTGAAAATAGTACTAAAGTGATTTTCCGGAAAGTAGAACTAACTTTTGTTCTGGAAAAATAATATGTCTGTTCAGGGAAAAATAATTTTTTATTTACTCACTGCTGTGAATGTATTTAGTCTTATTAATCATGCTAAATATGTGTGTGTGTGGGGGGGGTGTTGGGGGAGAAAGCTGAGGTTTTGTTTTTTTCCTAAAGGCTACATATAATATTATTTCATATGACATTCTGGAAAAAGCAAAACTATAAAGAAAGAAAACAGGTCAGTGGTTGCCAAGGGTTGGTGGAGTGGAGGAGTGGTTGAGTACAAAGAGGATGCACAGAGAAATATTTTTTCTTTCTTTTTTTGTTCCTTTTTGTGTATGTGTTTTAAAGTTTCAAAATATCAAGGGACTACAAATGTTTTTGTTACATGGATACCATGTGTAATGCTTAAGTAGGGGCTTTTATTGTGCCCATCACAAGAATAGTGTTCATTATAGCTGGTAGGTAAGTTTACCACTCACCTCCCTCCCATCCTCCCCCCTTCTTGGTTTCCAATGTCCTTTAGATCCCTTTGTGCCCTTTTGTGCTCATCATTTAGCTCCCAATTATTAGTGAGTACATGTGGTGTTTGTTTTTCCATTTCTGAGATACTTCACTTAGGATAAGGGTCTCCAGTTCCATCCACGTTGCTGCAAAAGACATTATTTCATTTCTTTTTATGGCTGAGCAGTAGCCTATGGTATATATACACCAAATTTTCTTTATCCGTGCATTAATCAATGGTCACTTGGGTTGATTCCACATTTTAAAATTATGAATTGTGCTGCAATAAACATTCAAGTGCAGGTGTCTTTAAGAAAAAAAACAAATAGAAATTTAATTTTTTTAAATTTCAAAATATTAAGGAACTACAAATGTTTTTGTTACATGAATAGTTTTTATAATGTTTGAGTCAGGGCTATACGTGTGCCCATCACCCAGATAGTGTTCGTTGTAACTGTGAGGTAGGTTTTTATCCCTTTCTTCCTTTCCCCTCCCCCTTCTTGATTTCCAAACATTTTTACTTCTTTTTATGCTCATGCATGCCCATTAATTAGCTCCAAATTATTAGGGAGTATATGTGGTGTTTGTTTATCCGTTCAAGTATTTGTGAGATACTTCACTTGGGACAGTGGTCTCCAGTTCCGTCCAAATTGCTGCAAAAGACATTAATTAATTTCTTTTTATGTCTGAGTAGTACTCCATGGTATATATATATATATACCACATTTTGTTAATTCACTCATGCTTGATGGGCATGTGGGTTGATTCCACATTTTTGCAACTGTGAATTGTGGTACAATAAACATTTGAGTGCAGGTGTCTTTTTGACAAAATGACTTCTTTTCCTTTGTGTGAATAGCTAGATTGAATGGTAAGTCTATTTTTAGTTCTTTGAGAAATCTCCATACTGTTTTCCATAGAGGTTGTACTAATCTGCAGTTTCACCAACAGTGGGTAAATGTTCCTTTCTCTCTGCATCTATGCTGGCATCCATTGCTTTTTGACTTTTTAATAATGGCCATTCTAACAGGGATAAGGTGGTATTTCATTGTGGTTTTAATTTGCATTTCCCTGATGATTAGTGATGTTGAGAATTTTTTCTTTCTTTATTTTTTTGGCCATTTGTCTAGCTCCTTTTGAAAAACTTTTGTTCATGTCTTTTGCCCACTTTTTAATGGGGCTGTTTGTTTTTTTCTTAGTGATTTGTTTGAGTTCCTTGTATATTCTGGAAAGTAACCCTTTATTGGATAAATAGTTTGCAAACATTTTCTCCCATTGTGTAAGTTGTCATTTACTCTGTTTATTATTCTCTTTTCTGTGCAAAGCTTTTTAATTTAATCAAAATCCATTTATTTGTTTTTGTTATTGCTATATTTGCCTTTGGGATGTTAGTCATAAATTCTTTGCCTAGGCTGATGTCTAAAAGAGTTTTTCCTGTTTTTTTTTAGAATTTTTATATTTTTATGCCTTAAATTTAAGTCTTTTAACCATCTTGCATTAATTTTTGTACATGGCAAGAGATAGGGGGTCCAGTTTCATTCTTCTGCATGTGACTATCCTGTTTTTCCAAGCACTATTTATTAAATAGGGCTTCCTTTTCCCAGTGTATGTTTTTGTCTGCTTTTTCAAAGACCAGTTGGTTATAGGCACACGGTTTTATTTCTGGTTCCCTATTCTGTTCCACTGGTCTATGCAGCCTTGTTGTATAATTTGAAGTCAGTTAATGTGATGCCTCCAGATTTGTTCTTTTTGTATAAGATTGCATTTGCTATTTGGGCTCTTGTTTGGTTCTAAATGAAGCTTAGAATTATTTTTTTCTATATCTGTGAAATATGACATAGGTATTTTGATGGGGATTGCATTGAATCTGTAAATCACTTTGGGCAGTATGAACATTTTAGCAATGTTGATTTGCTAGGATTTTATTGAGAATTTTTGCCTCTATATTCATAAGGGATATTGGCCTGTAGTTTTCTTTCTTGATTGAGTCATTTCCTGGCTTTCCTCTGTGGAAAGCAGTATGGAGAACTAAAGGTAGAACTACAATTTGATCCAGCAATCTCAGTACTGGGTATCTACCCAAAGGAAAAAAAGACATTCTGTAAAAAAGACATCTATTCTAGAATGTTTATAGAGCACAATTCACAATTGCAAAGATGTGGAAACAACCCAAGTGCTCATCAACCCATGAATGGATTCATAAAATGTGGTATATGCATACCATGGAGTACTACTCAGCCATAAAAAATGGTGAACTAACCCCTCTGTTATTATCCTAGATGGAGCTGGAGCCCGTTCTTCTAAGTGAAGTATCCCAAGAATGGAAAAACAAACACATATACTCACCATGAAATTGCTGCTAATCTGTCAAAACTTATGTGTACTTATGTAACATTCATTGGGTGTTGAGCAGGTGCTGGGGGAGAAAGGGATGGGTAAACTCACACCTAACGGGTGAGGTGTGCACAGTCTGGGGGATAGGCACACTTGTAGCTCTGACTCAGGTGGTGCAAAGACAATTTATGTAACCAAAGCCTTTGTATCCCCATAATACTCTGAAATAAAATAAAATACAGAAGAAAAGAACTTAAGCCACCTGAGGTAACTAAGGAAGTACCATCCATGCATGCAGGAAATCTCCCTGTAGCATGACAATAGAATTGCATTTACAATATAATTTTAGTAAATCATCCAGACATTTCTGGTTAGATCTTTAAAATGTAACAACTGAAATCCATTTTATTTCTTCTCAAACCCTTTCTCTAGTATTATTGTGTAGAACGTTTTACATGAGTGATAACGAGAGCGGGGGGATTTTCATATCATTCCAAATGTTTAGAATATACGTGTGAAAACATAGATAATATGCCCTCTCCACTGCAAAGTTGAAGTGTAGAAACAGAGCCTGGAGTTGGCGGGTGGTGATACAGACTGAAGTTACCCTGGAGGGAAATAACACATGCTAATGAATATTTATATTCTCAGTAAATATGTGAAGAATTCGTACTATGGTCATGGGCTAAAATTGCTGTACTGAACTAAGGTTACAGTCATCAAGAAATAGAAACATTAGAATGTATCCAAAATTCAATTGGCAATAGTAGTTTTATAAGCATGCTAATGAGCAGCCCCTCCCACAAGACAAAAATTAATGTTGAAGCCATCATGCATATATGTATTTAGGAATAAATTTTCATGATTTGCTCATAAATGTTTGAATTAAAAATTATTTATTTTCCTAGTTTTCAAAATTATATGTAATGTCCATTATTTTAAATTAGGAAAGATATATTTTAAAAAAAAGAAACTAAAAACACTTGGAATTCTACCGTTCAGAATAACAACTATTGCTAAATATTTGATGAATGTCTTGCTAGTTTCTTTTTCTATGCAAATATAAGCCTATCTACATATTTTACAAATGTGGCATATGAGGATATATTTTAAAATTGGAATTTATCTCATGGTTTCTAAATAAGTAAATATGCCATATTTTTTGCTGTTATAAATAGTGCTAAAATAAAAATCTTTGCACATATATCTTAGTTACATACAAGGTTCATCATTGTTGTACCGTTTTGATGGAATTTAAGTTTAATTTTTATATACCTCTTTATTTCTTTTAATGGATTTTGCCTTAACTTAATATTTTGCCTAAAACTAACATCCTACCACAACTTTCTTTCGGCTAGTTTTTACAAGATATAACTTCTCTCATTATTTTATATTCAATCTGTGTGTATTATGTGTGTATGTATATGTGTGAGTATTCTGTCTCTTACCAGCATGACATTGCTGGATTTCTTTTAAAAATCTGACCCAGTAATATGTTTTTTTTTTTTTTTTTTTTGAGACAGAGTCTCACTGTGTTGCCCAGGCTAGAGTGCCGTAGCGTCAGACTGGCTCACAGCAACCTCAAACTCCTGGGCTCAAGCAATCCTTTTGCCTCAGCCTCCCAAGTAGCTGGGACTACAGGCATGCGCCACCATGCCCGGCTAATTTTTTGTCTATATATATTTAGTTGGCCAATTAATTTCTTTCTCTTGTTAGTAGAGACGAGGTCTCGCTCTTGCTCAGGCTGGTTTCGAACTCCTGACCTTGAGCAATCCACCCGCCTCGGCCTCCCAGAGTGCTAGGATTACAGGCGTGAGCCACCGCGCCCGGCCTGACCCAGTAATATGTTTTTTTAATAGATGGATTTAACCAATTTTTATGTATTGGAGCTAATAATTATAATTAATGGCTAATGATATGAAATTGTTTCTGCAACTTATTCTGTGTTTTCTCTTTTTAATATATTTTTCTTTTCTTATATTTATGCTTTCTTTTTATTCCTCTATTGTTTTAGAAATTTCATTTAGTTCAATGTTAATTTGGTACCAATTCTGTGACAGTCACCGCTCTAGGTACTGAGAGTACAATCATGACCAAAGAAGACGCCAATGGAGTTAATGTTCTAGTGGAGGGAGATAGATGACAAGAAATTAGTAATAATGTAGACAACAATCCTATGAGCCGAAGTGCCAAACACCTCTCTAAGCATTTTACATATATTAACCAATTACCTCAGAACAGCCCCATGAAGTATGTACTATTAGTGTGCTCATTTTATTAACGAAGGAAAATGAGCCATAGAAAAATTAAATAATTGGCCTAAAGTCATACAAGCAGTAAATAAAAGAAATGGAATTCAGCCCAGCCATTCTTGCTCTGGTATCTGTGCTCTTCCCAACCACTGGGCTGAATCAGTGCCATGCGAAATATAAAATATTTGACAAGCCTGTCAGGAGGTCTCAATGTTATCTATAATGGCATGAAATAACATGGTAAGAAAGGTCTCACTCAGAAGGTGTTATATGAATAAAGACTTGAAGGAGGCAAGGAAACAACTCATGCAGATATCTGGAGAAAGAGAATTGCAGGTAGAAACAAGTACCAAGCCCTGTGGTGGTAAGCATGGAGTCCTGTGTGTATGGGCAGCAAGGGCTTGGAGATGACACTGAGCAAACAAGAGGCCAGGTCATATAGAGCCTTGTAGGTTGCAGAAAGAGCTTCTGTTTTATTGGAACACAGTCACACTCATTCATTTTCATATTGTACATCTGCAGAGTAGAATGGCTCCAATAGAGTCTATATGGCCTGCAAAGCCTAAAATATGTACTATTTGGCTCTTTACAGAAAAAATGTGCCAAGCTCTGTTCTACTCCAAAAAGTTTGTTGACTGATTGAATAAAAGAACTCAATCTTGATACTTTGTCTTATATATAGTTATATTATTATATATAAGATAATGTATATTATATAATATGTATTATATGTTTTATGTATATATACACATAAATATATATACATAATATGTATGTAAATATAAGATGTATTGCATGTATATTAAATGTATATTAAAAGTATATTATATAATATATAAATATTATATATAGCTATATATTTATAATTAATATAACTATGTAATAATATATAATATGGCTCTATATAATATGTATATGTATTATTTATATGTGTGTGTATATTCCACAACTTTTATTCTCTCTTCTCAACTAAATCCTAAAATAGGAACTATGCCTTATAATTTTTATTCTTTTTCCAAGTTAGCCTGGTGCTAAAGTATTCAATAAATACTTTAACATAAAATTATTTATTGACATAAAATTGTTTAAGCTATGTTAATTCTTAACCCATTATTCTATTACAACCTTTTGCTCCTGAATTGGATGCTTACATGAGAGATCTATAAGACACATATGCTATGGAGTAAAATAAGTAATACAAATATAAATCAGTAATTTATTGCCGGAATGGTTATTTGCATGTAGGATAAACATATGGTCCTTTATGAACTGCAGTTAAACAGTCTCAAAGAGTTAATGATCTTCTTAAAGTGCCTTATTAGCAACAAACACATAGGAAGTAGTCAGCTCCATAAACTACTGAATCAGAACTTTCTGCTTTAGATTTGTATGCTTTTTCTCCCCACTGGGGTCTTGGTCCATTTTAAGAGCTATGGACATTGATGGATTAAAAACCAATATGACCAATATTACTTGAAACTATGTAGTCCCAAACTGCTTTCATGGATACCTCAAGAATAATGTAACTCTGTGTAGAAAGAAAATATAGGTAGGAGAAGTAAAAATAACTTGGAAGAAGCTAAATCTACAAGTGAAGGGCAGGGATGTGTTGTTAAGTTGGAAAAAATGGCTTTGATAATGTGCTCTGAGAGCAAAAATCTATAGTAAAGTTATATCAGAGCTAGCTGTCTCTTCAATTATAATTTGTCAACAACTGTGTAAAAATTTTAAAGTATCATAAACACTGCCTGACAACACTTAAAATTAAAAATCTTCTATGTTACACAATGGACACTATTTGTATCAATGTCATTTATCCAATGACTTCACAAATCATACAAATGATATAGTTCATAAATGCACAAATGTTTCATAAGAGGAAATATTCAACTTTTATTGTATCGGCTTAAATCTATTCTAGCTTATTACATGGCATAGTGTTCATCTGATTGATACTCCAAGGTTTCTATGAAAAAGAGATGGGAGTGTAAATCACAATTTGCAGGGTAGAAATTACTAAACCAATTTTTGTCTTAAACTATGAATGGTAGTCTGCAGGTTTCAAGTCTCCCATTACTTTTGTATATGCATTTATATATTTTTGGCTGACTTAAATACAGTGGTTTAGTCCAGTGTCTACCATAGTAGTACATTTTCTCTTTTGATTTTGTGTAAAAACTATGGAGTAAAGATAGTTTGTGGAGTTTTGGGGAACATCATTTCTGGTCTTAGACTTGGAATACAAATGGTAAGTTCTGGATCGTCTGTTCCTATACCCCAATTTTTATAACATAATAAACAACAGTTACCTCAAGCAAGTGAACTTAAAATTTTGTAGAAAAATTGGGGCTAGAGTTGAGGAGGTGGGAATTGAAAAAGTATTTGGACTAATCTTATTACTGGGAACAAAAGAGGGAATTTTTTTTTTTTTTCTGATAGAGGAACTGTAATCTTTCCTTTTGGGAACCATGTGAGGTTTATTTGTTTTTACCTTTGGAAATGAGAAACAGGAAGTACTTCCTTAGATAAATCTAAGAGTATGTGGAGAAAGAAATGCTGAATCTCAGTATTCAAGGAAGGAGAAGGAACTAATACTAATTGAGAACTGAATCTGTGTGACACTGTGGTATAAGCTTTACAAACATTATCACATTTTCATGTCAGGAAACCTACAGATCAGAGAATTAAGCTTCAGAGATGGTAATGACATTCCTTAGTTCATCTCGTATGCTTTGGTCTGCAAATATCAGAATATATGATTCAAACTTGTACAATAAGGATTCACACTGCAAGAAATTCAAAGCTAAGGGTGGGCTTCTCTCTTGGGTGGGAATGTATTGGAGCATGTATCCAACATTCTAACTTTCAGGGGAGCTGGTTGAGGGAATTGTTTTTGAGCCAAAGAATACAATAACTGAACTAAAAAATAGAATCAGCAAACTCAAAGACATTATTCAAAATTATCTAGTCAGAAGACTTGTGGGACACCATCAAGTCAACCAATAAGCACACAATGGAGTTGTTTCTGTTCCATATGTCTTGAAACACTGAGGACACCTGGCATATTGTAGATGCCTGGGGGCCACTGAGAACAGAAGAGAATTTGGTGGCTTACTGCTCCTCCAGATGGCCTGTGCTATAGTAGGCAGAGGATTATATAACTTGGTGGCCTCTCCCTTGAGGAGGGGGAGAGGAAAGAGAAGAGTGGAGTATGAATCCAAAGCTCTGGGTTTTCAGGAAAACTTGCCAAGGGACTGACAACAAAAGGAAAACCTGACCCAGTCAGAAAACAAATCTCCAGAAACTGACCCTAAAAAAACAGAAAGATATGAATTACCTGACAAAGGATTCAAAATAATTATCATAAAAATGCTAAATGGACTCAGGAAAATGTTGCATGAACAAAATGAGAATATCAACAAATAGACAAATATAAAAAATAATCAAAAAGAAATTTTTGACCCAAAGACTACAATAACTGAACTAAAAAATAGAGAGAATCAGCAAACTCAAAGATGTTATTCAAAATTATGTATCAGAAGACTTGTGGAACACCATCAAGTCAACCAATAAGCATACAATGAAAGTTTTATTTAAAAAAAAAGAAAAGACAGGGGGAAAGGGTCAGAAAATTTTTTTGAAGAAATAATGGCTGAAATACACTCAAGATGGTTAACAGACCTAAACCTAAGGCAGGAAACTTTAAGAATCCTAGAAGAGTATGTGGGGAAGACCCTTTCAGACATCAGCCTAGGCAAAGAATTCTTGAAGAAAACCCCCAAAGCAATTAATGCAGCAACAAAAATAAACAAATGGGATCTGATCAAATTGAAAAGCTTCTGCACAGCCAAAGAAACTATCACTAGAACAATAGACAACCTACAGAATGGCAGAAAATATTTGCTCTCTACACCTCTGACAAAGGTCTGATAACAAGAATCCACCTAGAACTTAAAAGAATTAACAAGAAAAAAATCAAACAACCCCATTTATATATGGGCAAAGGAGATGAACAGAAATTTCTCCAAAGAAGACAGAATAATGGCCAGCAAACATATAAAAAAAGGTTCAACATCTCTAATTATTAGAGAAATGCAAATCAAAACCACAATGAGATACCACCCAACCCCAGTGAGATTGGCCTCTATCAAAAAATTCCCAAAAAACAAATGCTGGCGAGGATGTGGAGAGACAGGAACACTCTTACACTGCTGGTAGGACTGCAAATTAGTGCAACCTCTGTGGAAAAGAATTTGGAAATTGCTCAAAGAGCTAAAAATAGAATTACCATCCGATCTAGCAATAGCATTATTGGGCATCTACCGAAAAGAGCATAAGACATTCTATAATAAAGACGTCTGCACCCGAATGTTTATGGCAGCACAATTCATTATTGCTAGGTCATGTAAACAACCCAAGTGCCCGTCAATTCATGAGTGGATTATTAAAATTTGGTATATGTTTACAATGGAATATTACTCAATTTAAAGAAACAATAGTGAGCTAAATATCATTTTTGAATTCAAAATTATCTATGTAATTTCCATTTTT
>CAUYRT010070104.1:0-45678 GCA_963574885.1 Lepilemur ruficaudatus | reverse complement strand
GCATCAGTTGCCTTTTGCTCCTTCTTTCCCATTCTTTCTTCAGCCCAACCTAAACTCAGGGACAAACCCTTCCTCCCACTTCTGGTACCTAATCTCCTTCCAGCTTTCTACTTCCTCCAGGAAAGTTAAGAGTTTTAACTGATTGCATTTCAACTAAAACTCATTCATTCATGCATCCCCTAAACTAACCATTTGTATTTTGAGCCTTTTTCCTCTTAACTTTCTAAAGAAGAATATCCTCTTGCCAGTGAAGGTTGTGGCATACTATAAGGGTTATTGAGCTGCCTTCTCTTGATTCCTGAAATTCATGTGCTGAGATACTTTTACTCTAACACAAAGAAAACCAAATGAAAGCTCTATATAAAAACATACTGGGGGGGGAATGTGAGATCTAGGTATTTGTCCCTTTAAGATACAGCAGTGCTTTTTATCACCTAATACTAAGCTTGTTTCTCACAAGCACCTTTTGGAATGCCAATATTTACTGTCTATTAGAGGTATCAGTTGAGTGCCATCTGTCTCATCACTAAAATTTAGGCGATTTCTCCAAAGACGAGTTGCCAGATTTTCTTTTATGTAGATTGGTGTGGATGCCCTTGAAGGACATTTCTTGATGTAATTATTAAGCATTCCTGAGTATATTTACTTCTGATCTTGTCATTTTAGAGACTGCATCGATTGTGGCCTCAATTTTTACAGCTGTAACTTTCTGGCAGTCACACTTAAACATGGAAAAAAACAGGTGAAATTCATTTTAATGTATTTTATTTAGCCTAGTATATCAAAGATATTAGCATTTCAACATGTGATTAATATAAAAATTACTGAGATATTTTATTTCTTTTCTCTGTAAGTCTTTGAAATCAGGTGTGCATTTTATATTTACAGCACATCTCAATTTGGATTTTCCATCAGAAATACTTGATCTATATTTAGATTTCATAAAATATGCAAAGGCAAGGGCAGATTCATACATTCAAGTTGTTTCAAACACACATTTCCAACAACTGAATCAAATATCAGTTTTTATATTTAAATCAATAAAAACTTGTTGAAATTAAAAAGTCAGTTCCTGGGTTGCCACATTTGAAGCACTCAATAGCCACATGAAGCTCATGGCTATTCCATTAGAAGCATAAGAATAGCTGATTGCATTAAAACCCTGAAAGTTTGTCTTTCTTTAGCACAGCTCCATCATAGAAAAGCTTCTTATAAACTAATCTTTATGGAGAAGTAAAACGTCTCATAGTGGATGAGGGAAGAGGAAATGTACAAACTCTTCTAGAACATAAAGATCTTTCATATGATTAGGCATCAGTGGCTAAAGATATCCTGACTCCCCAAAGTTGTCAACTATTTTAAGGTACTGTATAACAACTTGGAAGGCACAGAAGGGTAAACTGACCTTAACTATACTAATTCAGTTGAAAAACACAAATGGATCTTTTTCTAAGAAGGGAAAAAAATCAAAGAATGTTAATACTGAATCATGTAAGGACTTGAAACCAGTTGCACATAACTATTGTACCATGCCAATGAATCCTGCAAGTACACCTTTAAGTTATTTCTGCAGCAACTACCAGAGAGTTTTACCACTGAAGTTAAATCACATCTATATCCACACTCCTTTAGATAACCTATGCCCTTGGAAGGGGAGACCAGGCTGAATTCTGCGGGGAGAAAATCTTTAACACATTGACTGCCACACTAGAAAAAAAATTTTTTTTCCCTTCGGGCCATGTTGTTTTATTAAAACAAAATGATCCTTTCTAACCTGTTACTTTTTATTGTTTTCTGTGCCTGAGTTATATGCAATGCAATACACATTTTCAGAATTGTCAGTATTCACTGTAACAATAAGAACATCAACAAGTAAGATTTTCAGGAACTAACTACAGGGTTTTGCTTCATGTGGCCCCGGGCTCAAAACCAGTCTGAGTTTAAATACAATTCACATGGTGGTCAATGTGTTAAAACTTGACCATAACCAAGTTTACTAATAGCTAATAATCACTGAAGGCATCCTAGATGCACCAGTTTTATCACTCTGACATTCCAACTCAAGTATCGTAAATTGGGAATTTCTGCTTACAGATTGGGGGTTGTAGTGATATCAGACCTCCCTGGCTGATGTGTTCAGGCTGATTAAATTCCACAATTAACTAGAGAAACTCTCACTTGGACCGACACTCTTAAATTGAGTGTGGGTGGGTAGAGGAGGGGGACCTGAAGTATTCAAGTCATTCACAAGATGTCAAGATGAGTTATCTGCTCACAAAGAGTGCCTTTTATGGGGATATTGCATTGTTACTCCACAAGCTGCAGTTGCCATGTTATCTCAGTCACACTACAGGGAACACATTCAGGAATGTTAACAGAAAAGACATGGATGGAAAAGCTGTGTGTGGTGGTCTGAAACTGACTCTGATATTGAAAAGAGGGAAAAAGAGTATACAGCAAGACCATGCTATCTGGCATAACTGCCAAAAGCATTAACTATTCCAATAGTCAGCAACCAAGAACTCAGAATGCAAGTTGAATTTGCAGAACCATTTCTTTCAGGGAAAGAAGCTGACTATGGCTCTAGGTGACTCAGATTGCCCTTCGCTCCTTCTCAATCCCCTTCTTCAGTAAGTCACTCTTGAATGGTTATTTGCACCACAATGGCTGCCAAACACTCTTTATAGTAATGGACCTTTAGTAATGGTGTGATAGCATTTTATGTGAATTTAAATGGCTCAAAGTTTAAATAGTGTAAGCAAAAACTACTCAATAAAAATCACATTTTGAGCACAATTTGAAATAATATGAATCTCCTCAAAATTTCAAATTATATCAAAAATGTAATTATTTCAAAGCTGAGAGTCAGAACTGTAAACCGTGTTCACACTATAGCCACATGGCCAACCCCTTTAGCTGGTAAGCAGAAATACCCACCTCCTTTTGCTAGGATGGTGGCATTTTGTTAGCATGTTAGCATTCATTAACACAGCTGTGAGAGATTTTGGAGAGCTCCATTTTGTGATTTTTAACATTCAGCTTCATCATAATTTAAAATCTTTTTAACATCTTATATTATCGAGTCATTCATTAACAGAAGGGTACTAACACATGTACTGAGTAATGTACAGGAAATTCAGGGATTTAGAATGTATGGTTAAAGTGCTATGAATGAGGTAGGCAAGGTGACTACCACAATAAGTCTCACTAATAATTGAGAAACTAGCAATCAAAGTCATACTATAAAAATAATAAGAAGGATTTAAAAAGTACACCATTGACATTTGCAAAATAACTTAGCATCAGGGATGCAAATATTGTGAATCAGCATGTTGCTTGGCTAAAGAATGAAGCATTTTTTGATGATTTTAAAAGGAGGGTGAAAAACTGAAAGTCTTTCCTCTAAGATCTAGAACAAGACAAGGATGCCCACTTTCACCACTTTCATTCAACATAGTATGAGAAGTCCTAGCTAGAGTAATTAGAGAAGAGAAATAAATAAAAGCATACAAATTAGAAAGAAAGAGTTGAAATTATCTTTGTTTGCAGACAATATAATCTCATAATTAGAAAAACCTAAAGCCTCCACCAAAAAAAACTATTGGAACTGATAAAAAATTAGTAAAGCTGTAGGATACAAAATCAATGTACAAAAACCAGTAGCATTTCTATATCACAACAGTGAACAATCTGAAAAAGAAGCCAAGAAAACAATCCCATTTACAATAGCTAAATATATGTGTGTGTGTGTGTGTGTGTGTGTGTGTGTATAAAATACCTCAGAATAAACTTAACCAAAGAAGTAAAAGATCTCTATAATGAAAACTATAAAACATTGATGGAAGGAATTGAAGAGGCCACACAAAAAAATGGAAAGCCAATCCATGTTCATGGATTGGCAGAATTAATATTGTTCAAAGGTCCCTACTACCTGAATCAATTTATAGATTCAGTGCAATCCCTATGAAAACACCAATGACATTCTTCACAGAAATAGAATATTCCTAAAATGTATATGAAACCACAAGGGACTTAGAATAACCAAAGCCATCCTGCACAAAAAGAACAAAGCTAGAGGAATCACATTACCTCACTTCAAATTATACTACAAAGCTACAGTAACCAAAGTAGCATGGCATTGGCATCAAAACAGATACATAGAGCAATGGAACAGAATCAGAATAGAGAACCTAGAAATAAATCCACACATTTATAGTCAACTCATTTTTGACAAAGGTACCAAGAACATACACTGGAGTAAGGACAGTACCTTCAATAAAAGGTGCTAAGAAAACTAGATATCCATATGTAGAAGAATGAAACCAGACCCCTATCTCTTGCCATATACAAAAATCAAATCAAAATGGATTAAAACTTAAATTTAAGACCTGAAACTGTAAGTTATCTTCTACTAGAAAGAAAACATGGAGGAAACACACTAAGACATTGGTCTGGGCAAAGATTTCTTGAGTAAGACCTCAAAAGCACATGGAAACCCAAGCAAAATGAACAAATGGGATCATATCAAACTGAAAAGCTCCTGAACAGAAAAGGAAAAATCAACAAAGTTAAGAGATGACTCACAGAGTGGGAGAAAACATTTGCAAGCTACCCATCTGACAAGTAATTAATAACCAGAATATATAAATGGCTCCAACAACTTGATAGGAAAAAAACCAATAATCTGCTTTAAAAAGGGACAAAAGATCTGAGCAGACATTTCTCAAAAGAAATCATACAAATAGCCAACAAGTTATGAAAAAAGGCTCAACATCACTGATCAGAGAAATGCAAATCAAAACTACAATGAGAAAACATCTCATCCCAGGTAAAATGCTTTTATCCAAAAGATAGGCAGTGATGAGCACTAGCAAGAGCATAGAGAAAGGGAAGCCCTCAAAGTTTATGGGGATGTAAATTAGTATAGCCACAATGGAGAACAGTATGGAGGCTCCTTAAAGATCTAAAAACAGAACTACCATATAATCCAACAATTCCACTGCTGCCTATATATCCAAAAGAAAGAAAATTAGTATATCAAAGAGATATTTGCATTCCCATGTTTACTGCAGCACTATTCACAACAGCCAAGATATGGAATCAAACTAAGTGTCCATCAACAGATGAAAGAAAGTGTGGTACATATACACAATGGAATATAATTCAGCCATAAAAATTAATAAAATCCTGCCACTTGCAACGACATGGATGGAAGTGGAGGACATAATGTTAAGTGAAATAAACCAGACACAGAAAGACAAATATCCCATGTTTTCACTTCTATGTGGGAGCTAAAATAAAATTGAACTCATGGAGACAGAGAACAGAATGATGGTCATCAGAGGCTGGGAAGGGTAGTGGGAAGTGGAGGATAAAGAGGGGATGGTTAATGGGTACAAAAACACAGTGATTACAGTTAACAATAATTTGTTGATATTTTAAAATAACTACAAGAGTGGAATTGAAATGTTCCTAATACAAAGAAATGCTAAATGCTTGAGGTGATAGGTATTCCAATTACCCTGATTTAATCATTACACATTGTATGCCTATACAAAAACATCACAGATACTCCATAAACATGTATAACTGTTATATATCCATATAAGTAAAAAATAAAAAATTTAAAAATAAATAAAAGGAGGGTGAAGAGAGCTGGTGACAAGAATACACTGAGGAATCTGTTCCTCCAGCTCCAACCTAGGACAAAAACTCACTGGGCACGTGTACATTCTGAAGAAAGCAGACACGGGTTCGGACAGGTTAGTCCCTCCAGGGTTTGGTAAGACACATCTCAACACCCTACCCTTGTCTACCTCCATACACCCCTTCTATGGAAAGTACTGCAGGGAGGAGGGGAGAAGGGGAGGGCATCCTCACAGCTGTGAATTATCATCCCAATGGAAAATGCCATGGCATTTTCCTGTCTCCTGTGGGTAGGGTACAGGAATGTGCCCCACAACTTCCACTCTAAAGTTAAGTGAGAGGAGTTGAAGAATCACTCATAGAAATCATAAGTACCTACAGGAAGTGACTCTTCAATGTGTCCCTTGTTTGGACATCTGTTTAGGTGGAACAGGAAGAAGATGATGTAAACAGAGGGCTGATTACCCTGCCAAGGCCAAGAACTGGAAGAGTTAAGGTGGAGTTGGCTCTGCCATATATATCCCTGGGGAGGTTCCTTTTGTCCCCTGAGGACGTGCACATATGTTCCGCAAGAGACCCAACACGCGGATCCTCACTGTTGAGGCGGAAGATCCACAGTCACTGCTGGCTAAGAGAAGCAGGAACAATCATTAGCAAGGGCAATGGTGCGCAGATCACACCGCAAACCCTCCCTCGTGATAAATGGGTAGAAGAGAGAATGAAAGAATCTCCCTCCCAACCTCAAGTTCTCATATGAAGGCCTGGCCTTGACATGGAGGTGAGATGGGAATTTCTAACTAGACCTTGCTAAGTTGGTTTTGGTTTATCTGTTTATTTATTTTTTAGTAAGAAAAGAAGACCAGGAAACTTTTATATCTGCTCAAAATGTGATAAAGGGGTCTACTACCAGTGTAAAGAGATTCAGCAGAGCACATTTGGCATCAGTAATTGCAGGGAAAAAAAACTGTTTAATGACTGTTATTTTACGGAATGAATATTATTCAATAAACCAGTCACACACATTTTTATTGTGTTTAAAGAATGCGTTTAAAAGAAAAAGAATGTTATCCTACTTACAGATTTATGCATCTCTCTTCTAATTTACATATTGAAAATTCATTTTGCATTATAAGCATTTTGGATTGGAAAGGTCTTTAGGAAAATGTACCTCAACAGAATATGAGACCCTCCTACCTCATCTAGTCACCCCGGGCAGAGGCGTCCGGCTGCCGGTCAGGAGGACATCCCCAGGGGATGACTGGAGCCTCAGTGTGGTTATTACCATTATGTTTGGAATTAGGGTTTTTTTTAAAGCATCTAATTGTATATTATATAAATACGTAAGAGGTGGATATAATGGGTTCCTAGTCAATCTAGTCAGATGGATTTGATTTGCAAAGCCATCTAGAATTTAGCCCGAACGTACAAAACAGGATCTGAACGGTGACACTGAAAATGTTGACTAAGTTGACCAACAATTCTGTTATTAGTAGCAAGACTGCAGTTGTATTATCAACAAGACTGGCCATTCAGTTGAATTTAACTTTACAGTTAAATATGGAAAAAGATAAATACTGCATCCAAAGAACAGCAAAATTCAGGAAACTGCAATGGGAAGAGACACATACTCTCAAGAAAATGGCATAGAAATACCTAGAGAAAAAGTATTTTTTCAAGGAAAAGACCATGGAGAAAACTCCACCATGATACAGAGCAAGCTTCAGTTTCAAAATAATCTGCAATATGCAATCAACTCTAGGAGTAACCACCTATGTCTGCTGTAACAACTATAAGGTCTAAGTGAACGTGAACAATTGAATAGGTCTAAGTGAAAGGCAATGTCCTCTAAAAGTTTATAGGAAGGAGTACAATTTTGGAATTGTACAAAATTTGTCTCTGATCTGAGCTCTGAGATTACAAAATATAATATCTGCTTTTATTTGCTTTAAATATTGACATAGGGATCAGTAAACAGGTGGTGAATGAGTTTTGTCCGGGTAAGGGAAAATTAAACGGTTAGAGGATGAGCCTGAAATTATTAAAATCAAACTCAGGACTGAAGATTAGTCCAACGTAACAGTTATAAAGGTTACTCTGGAGTTAAGGGAGTAGTGCCAGCCACGATGTCCTCCCAACACGTGACCCATTCCTTCCTAGGAAAACTGCTAACCAGGTAAGAGTTGCTCCAGGCCTTGTCCCGGAATTCTGGTGCATTTGGAGCCAGTGTTTCTTCCCGTCGACTCCTTTCAGGACCCTAAGCTTTATACATTTAATATCCTTCCCTTTACTAAGCACCAGGCAGTTATTCCGCCTACTTCCTTTTGCACAGCCTCTGACATCCCTCTGTTGCCGCATTAAGAATGTGAACTGCAGATTTTCTAGCTGCTGGCACATGTGACGTGACAGGTGGCATTTGACAATGATAGAGAAACTGTGACATTCCTTAGCTAACATCGTATAATATAGGACTTTCAAAAAAATATTACCTGCTTGGGCTGAGCTCCCTTTGAGAGAATGTCAAGTAAATCAGCAGAAGAGATGAAATAGAAGCGGGGAAAAGCTACACGCTTGGTTTCCAGGTATTCGGCAAGAGCTTTTTCACAAAGAGAAAGCCTAGATGAATGAAAAATCTTTTTAAGCATATTTTTTCCATTCGGTCATTAAAATTTCAACAAAACAACACCCAGCTCCTGTCGCTGTCCATGCACCACAGTAAACTCCCCGTAACAGGTAGCCTGCCTCCTTCCCTAACACCTCTGTCTTGCTTAGGACTAATGCACATGTCGTGGCAAGTAGGAGGAAATAGATACAGACACACGCATACCCATTAGTTGTGGCTAAATATAGATCACACTTAGGTTTTTATCTCTCCTCCCATTCTTAATGACACTCCTAATCGGCATTGGAGAAGACTCTGTTTGCTATTGCTCAACCTGAACACAAAATGCATTAGTGCGATGTGATTGGCTGAGGGTCTTCTCTTGGCCACGAATGTCTAGAAAACCCAAGTGCCTGCACCTTTCTCAGGTATTCAGAGGAGTCGTGAGATCCAGAATCAGTTCCACCTTCTTGTCCTTAGAAGAGCAGAAATGACCCAAAGGCAGAGCCCCAGGTCATTGACCAAACAGAAATAATTCACTTCTGTAGCAATTCACCCTTTTTATCACCAAAAAACGGCCAGATTATGAAACAATTTTGCTTATGTAATATGTATTTTACCTTCTTTTTCCTACCTTGCAATAAAAAGTGATCACAATTTCATTTTAGTAGCTGATCTGCCCATTATTAATCAAAAGCCAGAATATACTTAAGACCACTAACTGTTGTAGAATTAATTACATGTGCAAATTATTTTTACAAACGGCTTTTAGGGCAAGGATTTCAAAAACGCTAGTATGTTCTCTAAGGATAATTTCTAATAAAACGAAACTATTTACAAACTAAAGAACTAAAATAACTGGGTGCAATCTCAGGTCGTATCATACAGTACATGCTCAATCAATAGTTGCAGGACAGTTTGATGAAAGAATTGATCAATTATGTCAATTCTCTTGATAATAAGATATTCTAATTTTACTATTACTCTTTTCAGAAAACAGAAATATATTTGAGATTATTTACATTAAATCACAGTATATACGTACCACCTAATATAGATAAGACAACTAAATAACTATAAGCAAAATTATAAAATAATTTAGAAGTTGCACCTATAATAACATGGTATTAAATACTATTAGGTATGTGAAAGAAATTTCATAAAATATGTAGCAAACTGATCATTTTATATACATTTATTCTTACCTGTACTGTAAATCTTTAAGTTTTTCGTAGAGATTAGGTCTGCATGTTGCTTCTAAAACATTTTTTACTTTGGCTGTCTTGAACATTAACTCCTGTATGAAAGTACAACATGGAGCCATTGATATTAGAAATTTCTTTTCTAAAATTTTAATCCATTTTGGGGATCAAAAAAATGAAGAACAAACAATAAGGAGACAAGGTTAAGGAGACTTCTAGGAATGCCTGACACATCTGTTTACTTTTGCTTTTTGACTTTAAAATAAGAAAATAATGTATAATCACATAATTTGTATCAGAATAAATGTGACAGGCATTACCACCATCCCAGGGCCACACAGATTTTCTGTCTTCTAAATGGAACAAAAAAAGAAGAAAGAAAGGAAAGAGAAGCGGGAAGGGAAATGGAAGAGGGAAAGAGGGGGAGAGAGGGAGGAAGGAAAGGAGGGAGAGAGAGAGAAAGTTAGCAAGCACATGCCCCCCAGAATCTTAAGTATATCTACATAAAAACTAAAGAGAGCTAAAAAAAAAAATCTATTTTTTCCTCCTCAAAAGTTAAATGAACCAAAATTTCTCTGGGGGTTCTGCTTTGGGTAGAAAGAAAACATTTAATCTCTATTTTTATAAGAAAGGTGTAACTACAATTCTTTACTAGAAGTCTACCAGTTATCATTATTGTGTGCACAGCTCCATGTGTTTTCTGTGGCTCTTCTGGAAAAGAAAAACCAAACTAGTCTTACTATTTGTTACCTGTTGTTCCATCTCAGTCTTTTCCTTAGGAAGATGAATCTATTTACTTTTCTTACTGCAGGGTCAGCAATCTGTGGCCCATGGGATAAACGTGGCCCACTGTCTGTTTCTGTAAGACCCAGAAGCTAAAAATGGTTTTTATATTTTTAAATGGTTAAAAAAAATCAGAAGAAACATATTTTGTGACACTTGAAAATTAAGTCAAATTCAAATTTTAGTGTCTATTAATAAAATTTTATCAGCAGACAGCCGTGCGCATCCATTTATATGTTGTCTGTGTCTTCTTTCATGCTACAGTGGCAGCACTGAGTAGGTCTTACAGAGGCTGCACAATCTGTAAACCCTAAAATATTTAATATTTACTACCTGGCCCTTTACAGAAAAAATTTTCTTACTCATGCTTACTGAAATGCAAAAATATGTTCATTTTTAGAAATATGATACCCCGAATCACGTTTCTGTACAAAACTTTGCTAGTATAGCAAACAGCCTGTCTTTGACAAACCTTAAATTCAGCATCCACTCCGTCGAATCTTCTAGCATCTTTCACAAGCTGGATCCGAATATCTTCTGAACAAACAAAAATGCTTTCCAGGTGAGACCAAGTTCGCTGGACTTCCAGCCAAGTAAAAATGACTGAGTCTGCTATGTTTAATTTATTTTGCCAGCTTAAGACTTGTTCAATGAAATATTCCACATATTTGCTTTGAAGAAGAGTCTGCAACTGAACCTAAAATAAAGGCAAAGAATTCTAAATAGCAGCTAAATTTAGTAGACTGTGAGTGCTATGAGGGAGACCCCACATCTATTCTGTTTCTTGCTGGATTCTTGGGCCTAGCATGCAATACCTGCAATAAATTTTTGCTAAATGAGTGAATGAATGGCAGTAAATCTTCATCTCAACATTTTTCCCCCAAAGAAAAAAGATAAATATAAGCAGCTGCAGTTAATGTCTTCCACAAGAATAACATACACTTATTGTAGGCTGGAAAAAACATTGTGCACAGGGGTGCAGTTTTAGGAATTAAGCTGTATTCTTTCATCACTCTCCCCCTGGTCCCTGTCTATGAATCATTCCAAGGTTGTTTGTATTTTTTAATCCCCCCAAAGTAAAGCAAACTTCCTTTCAGCCTGCTAGGCCCTCAAGCTTCCAGTTTCCACACTTTCAGGTTACTATAATCACCAGGGCTTGCTTTAATGCCATGGAGTCTGGTTAGCCCTTCTCACCATTCCCTGACACTGAAATCTCAGAAAGTCACTGAGTAGAATTCGGCTCCTCATTCTCCTCCGCTCTAGCTTTTTAACACACTTGACTCTTTGCTGGGGGGAAATCCCATCCCTTCGTTTCTACAATACTGCAGTATCCTGATTCTACTATTTCTCTGACCACTCTCTCTCTCTCTGCCTCCTTTTGTCTTCCACCTCTTGTTCACCAAATGCAGCCTTTTCCAAGGCTATATTCTCAGATGGCTTATGTTATTTACCTCTCTTTGTCTAGTTTATCAATTCTCAAGATATCGACAATGACCTTCCAACCTATAGCTCTGGACTGAACCTCTGTGCGTAGCTCTGGTCTGACTTTCCACCTTGACATAAATATTCCTCATTCTGACACCACAAATAATAATGTCATCTCTCTAAACCAGTTTTTTTCCCTAAGTGCCTTATGTCTAATAACACTATTTTTATTTCCTCCGGATAGTTTGTCTCTTCTACCTTTCTTATCTCTCATGTCCAAAGAGACACTAACCCCTATAATCTGAGAACCCAATCTGAGAGACCTATATGGTCTCTAGGAGAATATATGTGCTCAGGCCTATCTCTCCAGCCTTACTTTTCATTACTCCCTGAAAGAAAATCTATATTCCAAGGAAACCAAACTCTTAAAATTACCTCTGAATGGCAGATGCATTCTGAGATTCCAAGGTGCCACTAACATTGTCCTGTTGCCTAGATATCCTTTTCTGACTGCCATTTTTTATTGAACACTAGCCCATCCTTCCAGTTTCAGCATAAACACTAACACCCTACAAGGCCCTCCCAGAGTCCTTCATCCCCCACCCCTCAATCAAACAGCCTGTCTGTCTCGTCTTAGGCTCCTTGAAGTCTTTCTGTTTGTCTCCCTACTCAATAATAGCAAGTTCCTAGAGAACAAGTGTTCATACCTTTGGATCCCAAATGGTATCACTCCTGGAGCCTGGAAAGATCTTCCATGAATAAATAAATATTGACTATGAGAACTTGGAAAAAATCTAACATCATGATTTAAAATAAAAAAAATCTGATTTTAAATATATATTCACCTAACATTGGAGCACCTAAATATATAAAGCAAATATTAATAGATCTAAAGGGTGAGACAGACTGCAATGTAACAATACTTCACTTTCAACAACAGACAGATTATCCAGGTGAAAAATCAATAGGGAAATGGGGACTTGAACACTTTGGACCAAATGTACCTAACAGACACAGACAGAGCATTTCATCCCGCAGCAGCAGAAAACACATTTCATTTTTCTCAAGTGCACACGAAACATTCTCCAGGACAGAGCATATGTTAGGCCACAATACAAGTCTTAACAAATTTCAGAAGATCAAAATCACATCAAGTATCTTTTTTGACCATAATGGAATAAAATTAGAAATTAATGAGAGAAATTTTAGAGAATCACAGATATATGGAAATTAAACAACACACTCCTGAACAACCAATGGGTCAAGGAAGAAACTGAAACAGAAATTAGAAAATATCTTGAGATAAATGGAACAGAAATGGAACATACCAAAACTTATGAGATGCTGCAAAAGCAACTCTAAGGGGAAATTTTATAGCCATCAATACCTATATCAAAATGAAGATCTCAAATAAATAACATTATTCATCAAGAAACTAGAAAAAGAAAAACAAACTATACCCCAAATCAATAGAAAGAAGTAAATAATAAAGATCAGAGAGGAAATATGTAGAGTCTAGAAAAACAATAAAAAAAAAATCAATGAAACTAAGAACTGGTTCTTTGAAAAGGTAAACAAAATGACAAACCTTTAGCCAGACCAAAAAAAGAGAGAGATGACTCAAATAAAATTAGAAACAAGAGAGGATATTTACAACTCATATTACAGAAATGCAAAGGATCATATGAGACTACTATGAACAATTACATGCTAACAAACATACAACAAACCAAGAACTGAATCAAAAAGAAATAAAATATGAACAAACCAATAAGGAGTAACAAAGATTGAATCAATACTAAAAAAAATCTCCCATCAAAGAAAAGCCCAGGAACAGATAGCTTCACCGTAGAATTCTACCAAACATTTAAAGAACTAATACCAATTCTTCTCAGACTCTTTCAAAAAATGAAGGGAGGAGGAATACTTCTAAATGCATTTTATGCAGCCAGCACTACCCTGATACCAAAGCCAGGCAATACTATGAGAAAAGAAAATTATGGGCCAATATCCCTGATGAACACAAATGCAAAAATCCTCAACAAAATGCTAGCAAAGTGAATTCAACAACACATTAAAAGAACCATAAATACCAGGATGAAGTGGGATTTATCCCTAGATGCAAGGATGGTTCAACATATACAAATCAATAAATGTGATACACCATATTAACAGAATAAAAGACAAAAACCATATGATCATCTGAATACATGTAGGGAAAGCATTTGACACAATTTAACATAATTTTCTGATGTTTGGGGAAAAATGCTCATCATTACCAATCATCAGGGAAATGCAAATTTAACCCACAGTGCAATATCACCTCACACTGGTTAGAATGGCTATTATCAAAAAGACAAAAGATAACAAGTGTTGGCCAGGGTGTGGAGAAAAGGGAACCCTTGTATTCTGTTGGTGGGAATGTAAATTAATATAGCCATTATGGAAAACAGTATGGAAGTTTTTCACAAAACTAAGAATAGAACTACCATATGATCCAGCAATGCCACTTCTAAGCATATATAGAAATGATATGAAATTAGTGTGCTGAAGAGATATCTGTACTCCCAAGTCAATTGCAGCATTATTCACAGTAGCTAAGATATGCAACCTAGGTGTCCACCATCAGATGAATGGACAAAGAAAATGTGGTATATACACAATGGAATGCTATTCACTTTTAAAAAAGGGGAAATTATGTCATTTGTGACAATATGCATGAATCTGGAGGACATTATGCTAAGTGAAATAAGTCAGGCATAGAAAGACAAATCCCACATGATGTCACTTATATGTGGAATCTAAAAAAGTTGAACTCACAGAAGCAGGGAGTAGAATGATGATTACCAGAGAATGAGGGGTAGGGGGTGTGGTGGGTGGGGAAAGAGGAGATGTTGATCAAAGGGTACAAAGTTGCAGTTAGGAGGAATAAGCATTAGTGATCTATTGCACAGAATGGTAACCATAATAAATAATAATAATGCATTGTATTTTTAAAAATTGCTAAAAGAGATTTCAAACATTTTCACCACAAAAAATGATAAGTATATGAGGTGATGGATTTGTTAATTAGCCTGATTTAATTATTCCACATTATAAACATATTATCAAAATGTCATACTGTACCCTATAAGTCTGTACAATCATTATTTGTCAATTTAAAAAATAATAAAATTAAAATCTGGAATAAAAATATCCATCTTACTTGGTTGTGCTCTAGAGTCTCAAAAAGTTGTTCATCAGACTTCAGTAATGGAATGCCTGTTCGATAGTGAACTTCATAAGAAAACTCCATGGTTGCCCAGGTCTGACTGATTTCAATAATAACCTAGTAATCAACAGAATAAATTAAGTGACTTACCATGTGCACAAATGTTTAATTTAGGAGCAACATCTGGGCTATTATATGAAATTTAAAAAATGTTTATAATTTCTAAAAACACAGACAGATATCAAGCATTATTTGCCTCATTTTTTTTTCTCCAAATAATACACAGTGATGAGGTTTGGGGAATGAATTTTATCACACTAATATCAAACTTCTATTGAATCTGAATTTTACATCCTTCACCAAAACAGAAATTGAGAGTAGGAAGGGACAATTATCTAAAAGTTTGGTAGATATTATTTACAAATTAGATAGCATGAGAGAGTAGTACCCTGAATGTGAACTTCAGTCCCCTGTGTGAATCTACGTTAATTACCTCTTTATACCTCAGTTTCCCCATCTGTAAAATAGGGATAGTAATACTACTTAGCTCAGAGGATTCAATGAGTTAATATAAATAAAGCACTTGAAACGGTGCCTGCTATAAAGTGAAGGATACATAATGTTTTCTGCTGTCATCATCCTCATCAACAAGGCCAACCCTCCCATTTTACATATTTACTGTGACTTATTACTAGAATGATTCTGTTTGCTGCCCAACAACTCACATACCTAACAAGCAGCAAAGAACAAACTAGGACTCGTGAATCCAAAGCCCCAGGGGATTGGGAAGCCCTCTCCAAGTCAGCCTTTACACTAATACCCAAAATTAGCCAAGTGGAAGGACACAGTCTGAGGACACTACCTTCTCAGTCCCCAGTTCCTTCACAGCTTTGTCCACAATCTTCTGGACATCATCTTCCACTCTGTGCAACTGCAGTGCTAACAAATCTGCCAAAGTAGTGGCTTCATTTATTGAAAACTTGACCTGCTTATGGGGAAAAAAAAGGTAGACTTTATATTCCACATATGTTCATGGTTCCTTTTGCCTAATGGTTAGAGAATTGAATCATAACTAAAATATACTCGAGCTGGGGGCCAAGTGCATCTCTAGTTCTGAAAGGTGTGGACAGTCCAAGACATTCTTTTTAACTCACAATCACTGAGGCATCACCCGTTGGAAGCAAGTGCCAAGGTTTAGGCATGTTCACGCTCTACTGCTTTCTTTTGTTTCATATCCTTCCCTTGTCAGCACATTTCTTATCTCCTTTGCCCACAAAACCCATTTTTAAAGAGAATCTCATTGTTCGTTTATTATAATTTGGTTGAAATCCCAGGAATCAGGTAGGGGCTCATTTGTCTTTTCTTCCTAAAGAACCCTATTCACTGAACGTAATTCCCAGCTGCTTCCGTGATTTAACCTAATTTTATCACTAATTTAATCGTAGTTCCTTAGCAAAAAAATACTCTTACTCATAGTGTCATTATTCATATTTGCCATGTTACAAGTAATTCACATTTATTTCCTCATCATCTTTATTGACTCATCCCACCACACTCCAGTATTCGGCTCCTGGGAAGCTCTGAGCTCTTCCTTGGTGACCAAACTCATTCATGTCTCTTATAAATGAAGAGCTGACCTGCCCACACAGTTGCAGGAAAGCCATTTTCGTTCCTCACTCAGTAGGACTATGCAATAGGGCTGTTCTGATTAGCTGTGCAATTTAAGTACTGAATATGGATGCCAGCCCAGATGACAAATGCAGATTGATGTCAACTTCTGCTCTACTGTCCTGGGGATAGTCTAGAGGAAGGTGCCTCTTTACACATTGTCTGCCAGAGAAGATGACTCTTCTACCTTGCAGGAAGGCATAATAAAAGAGAAGCCAAGGCTGTGGTGTGGCAAAATCTCATTGGTAGAAATATGAGGAGGGGGTGGGGAGCCAGGTGCACAGATCACTCACTACCTATTAAAAGACTTAATGGAGATTTTCTGAAGGAACAAATCAATTACAAAGTCTCAATATACAATGTCTAAAAGACCCTATGAAAAATATTATAATAATGACAGCTTCAGGAAGCCTTTACTGAGCACTTACTACATGCTTTATATATGCTGTCATATGTCACATAATGATGGAGATACATTCTGAGAAATACACTGTTAGGGGATTTTGTCATTTTGCAAACATCACAGAATATACTTATATAAACCTAGATGGCACAGCCTACCTCACTCCTAGGCTATCTGGTATAGCCTACCGCTCCTAGGCTACAAATGTGAACACCATAGGCAACTATAACACAATGGTAAGTATTCATGTATCTAAACATATTGAAAGATAAAAACAGTACAGTAAATATTATAATTTTAATGTTTATTAATATTATAATCTTCTGGGACCACCGGCATATATGCAATCGACCAAAATCTCATTATGCAGCGCGTGACTCTGTATGTGTGTGTGTAATCTCCAATTTTTCACCAAGTCTGCATGGGAAGCATTATTTGTATTTCACAGAAGGGTCAACAGATGTGTGAAGAGCAAGTAACTTGCCCAAGATCCCAGAGTTACTGTCAGGGCTGGAACCAGAAAGCCCAAGCTGCTCCCACTTCTCTAAGCTGCCCTTGCCCCTGTCTCCTGACCCTGCAAACCCTCCTTCACATCTCGAGCCTCTCTTCACAGTGTGTTCCTCAAGCTCTTGATTTGCCTATGGAGAAAACACACACATGCACGGCTTCCTTTCACATATTTTAAACTCATAAAGGTCACTTTCCTTGAAAAATAAAGTGTACGGCTGATGTATTTGCTTTTCAACAGGTATAGAAAGGCAAGAAAATAGAACCTCAGGTGGCATGGACACATGAGAAACCATTTTATATCTTGCATAAAATTGAAACCATCAAAAGACCATCAAAAAAGACATTATTATGAAATAAATTATGGGAAAAAAATCACAATTTCAGAATTCTCCTTCCCACAAATTCACTTTTATACCTTCTGATCCTCTCCACAGTAAGTTTCTTTGCAGATATTTGGTGCTGTATAAAATGCTTCCATATTATCTCACATGCTCCTTACAAAAGCCCCCTCATTATACTAATAAAAAGCAAACTGAAACAAGAGAGGTTAATTGACTTGCTTGGGGTCACACAGGCAGAAAGAGGTGAAAGGGGAGTGAGAACTAGGGTCTGCAGGTGGCCAGTCCACTGGTTTTTATGTCAAAGAGCTTGATCTCTTCGCATTTGGCAAATCTCTTCACAAATTCCACTCCCTCCCAGATGATGAGAACCAAGGAATGACACTTCACAGTCACAGAAATATTCAGTTAGAGAGACCCAGGATACTGACCCCAACAGTCTTCATCAGCTGGCGCCAGTGTCTGTCCCTGAGGGCAGGGTTCTGCAACTCTGCGATGGCTCTCAGGGAGGTTCTCATGTCCTTCACTGTGCCTGCCAGGCCCGTGTACGCATTCCAGACTCGGACTTCCTTGTCTAGGGACCAGATTTCCTAAAGAAAAATGGGAAAAACCCCAGTTCCCTAGATATAATAATATATAATTTGCCTTCTTTGGGAGAAATACACATTTCCTCATTCCTGAATTAAGAAAGAGAGTGAAAGTATTTGAACCCCCAGGCTAAGGACCAAAACCAGAGACAGGGAAGGGATCCACTTGTTTGTATATTATGAGTCCACTGCGTACAAGCCACTTGGACATGTTAGTTTGTTATTCACAAGATCTAACTGGATGTCCTGTGAAGAAACCAACAGGGTATTAAATGTAGGTAAATAACAGAGTTCACAGGACACATGCAATGAAGAATATTTCCTCTAGAAACGTGAGTGAGAGAAAACATTGTTATCTAGATTACTAAAACCCCTTTTGAGTATCTGACTCTTTTACATGGTAGCCTTGAAATGTTGGCTGCCTTTTAGCGTCTGTTTCTTGCAGCTTAAATATTTCATGATTTTAAGATATCAAATAGGGTCCTTGACTTGGCTGCCCTCTTGGCCCACGGAACATCATCAGCAATTGTGAATGAGAAAAATCCACAATAAAACAACTAGATCTTAGCACAAAGTAAGGGACACTGCCAATTGTTTAAGAAAAAATAAATGAACAGAACTTCAGTTGAGAGTAGGGGCTAAGTTGTCCCTCTGAAATGAGATAACCGAACGGCAGAGGAGATAAGTAGGGAGTATAGAATGAGATTCAGTGGCCCCATGACATCCAAAAGAATGAAGAGACGTTTTAGTTACGGTCTTTGGCACTGGGATAATATGGCAGAAAATATTTGGAAGAGTTGGTAGGAGCTGAGCACAGGACTGAGTCAGGGGCAAGGATTTTCTGGGGTGGGAAGAAAGCCAAAGGCCCTGCCACTGTTTAACTGCCTCTCCCCTGCTATGTATTTTGGCTTTATCCAAAGAAGTTCTACTCTCCTCAAAGGAAGTATTGCATATGGGGACTAGATATCAAAGTACTGAAGTCAAACAAGCTCAGTTCTGTATATACTGAGCCCACTTGAGATGCTGGAATAATGGAACAAATATAATGTTCCACAGAAACCCAGAAGCTGCATATCTTCTTAGGTGTCCCAAATTCCAGAACCAAAAGGTACCTTTTCAGATACAAGATGCTTATGGTAGCTATGGAAAGAAAGAAAAAACTTTCATAAGCCCTGATAATCTTTCTTTCCATTCTAGACAGCCATAGGAAGCTCATGATTATAGTTTCTTCTCACAAATTCATTAGCCTGAATATGCTTTTATCAACTCATTCACAGAAAGGCAGGCTTGATTAGAAGTGCAACTGGCTAAGAGTCTAAAAAGTACCGTCTGATACCATTCTGTTAGAAGTAAATAAGGACACGCAGTCCCACACAGCAGACACCAGGTTAGGGAAGATGGAAGGAGGTGGTGCTGAGAGAGATAAATTGCTGTAATAGACAGTTATGAAACTCGCCTTGGCAAACCTTCTGAGTTCTACATCCATCTGTTCCACATTAATCTGTCTCCACTGGGTTTTAGTCCAATTATCAGTGCTTCTCTGCAAACGCACAGGCAGATAAAAGTGTCAACAACATTTGGTGAAAGCAAGCCTCTGCAGCAAAATATATAAACTGATGATACACAGTGACTCTATCATCCCAGCGAAAGTCAATTTTTTAAATATTAACTGCACTTGTCAAAACTTCCCTATTACCAACACAAAAAAGTTGTCAGAACATGTCAAGCTTAAGGCTAAAATGCTGTGATACATTAATTTCTAGTAGCAATGGTAAATTCCATACACACACCGTCATTATCACTTACTCCTGTGTACTTTGGATAAACTGATAAGTATATTACTATTAAGAAACGGATTTTTATAATTCTACACATAACATAAAATGAGCTTTCACAAGACAACCTTCATCTGGTGTAAACAAAACTCTCATTAACCATTTCTTGACCATATTTTATATCTTGTTAATATAGTTCTACATGGCTTCCCGCTAACTTAAGAAAATTACATATAATACATGTTGCAATATGCCTAGTTCTCTAGAACTTATTTTTCTACTTTTTAACTTAAACACATACAAATTTTTATTTTTAGTAAGGATATACATGCATACACATGTAAGTATAAATATGGGTATTTACATGAGTTGGTATGCACCAGTGACCCATATATGTGAAATATATTTATATATTAATTTTTATTCATAGTCTAACAATCCTTCAAAAGGATTTGAAGCATTCAGCTCATTATACAAAGTTTCATCCTGAACTAAAAACAAAATCAACTGATATTCAGGAAAGAATCTTCCACTAACAAATACATAAACTCTAATTCTGGGAGCAGGGAGGGAATATAATGTCTACATATTTCAAGACATTATAAAACACAAATATAATGGTATAGATGCTAAAAATTACATATTTATACCAAAGATCTACTAAAAGAAAAAAAAAAAGCATGCTTCCATAAAGCACATCTTACTCTAACATAAATAATGACATCCCAGAGTCCCTTGAGCAATTTTATTTCTTTGCGACACTGCTTCATTTGTTTGTATTCTGGAAGAGCCACTTCAAAAAGATGAGTAGATTCTTGCATTTGCAACATTTCTTCCTCTAATGCCTCAAGCTCTTGATTTGCCTATGGAGAAAACACACACACCTGCATACAAACTGCCAAAGAAAGAGACGCCGCACTGTTCCGTAGCTCTGCTGATTTCAACATTGCAAACTTTGATTTTAAAAAGAAAATAAAAAGAAATCTGCAGTATAATTATGGGAAAACGTAGAAGGCTTTAAATGAGCAAACTCATACTACACGAAAAGTGAGAATAGACTATTTTTTTTTTTTGAGACAGAGTCTCACTCTGTTGCCTCGGCTAGAGTGCCGTGGCGTCAGCCTAGCTCACAGCAACCTCAAACTCCTGGGCTCAAGCGATCCTACTGCCTCAGCCTCCTGAGTAGCTGAGACTACAGGCTTGCACCACCATGCCCGGCTAATTTTTTCTGTATATTTTTAGTTGGCCAATTAATTTCTATCTATTTTTAGTAGAGACAGGGTCTCGCTCTTGCTCAGGCTAGTTTTGAACTCCTGACCTTAAGCGATCCTCCCTCCTCGTCCTCCCAAAGTGCTAGGATTACAGGCATGAGCCACTGCGCCTGGCCTGATTTTCTTTTAAATTTTAAATCCTCAATCCATTTGTGTTCCATCAATCTTCAACTTTTCAAAACTGAAAAGTAAAAATTGCATATGTTTATTGTATACAATATGATGTTCTGGAATATGTACACATGGTGGAATAGTTCTCAATTGAGTTAACATGCACTACCTCACATACTTCTTTACCTTATTTCTTTGTGCAGTGACAAAATCCATGCAGTGATTTTCAAAAAACAATATATTGCACAATATCTTAACTATAGTCACTACATTATACAATAGATCTTTTGAACTTACTCCTCCTAAGTGAAATTTTATATACTTTGAGCCACATCTCCCTGATCCCAACTCTCTTAATTTCCAACTATGTAAATAAAAACATTAGCAACCTGCTTTCTTTCTTACAAGTTATTGATATATCCTTATAAATAAGAACTACAATTCTTTGACTTACTTTTACAAATTTTATTACAAAAATTTTTACACATGAAAGGATATTTATACGTGTGTGTGTCCCATCCAGCCTAGGAAATATTATTAGTAACTTTTAATGCTTTCTAAATTTTATTCCTCTCCTTCCTACTACAAATTTAGCTACCAAACCTAAATTTTTATTTAATAGTCTCCTGAATTTTATATGTTCACTATATGTGTATGTATTGCTAAGTGATAAACTGTTAAAATTTACATTTTAAAATGTATATAGTTTTACACTAAATATATATATGCAAAGATCTTTCAGCTGATATTTTTGAAGTATACCCACATATTCATGATGACGTGTGAAGTTCACTCATTCACACTACCATATAGTGCTACATCGTATGAATATACTACAATTTATTTATTCTACTTCCAGTGGTCATTTAGGCTTTTCCTAAATTTTCATGTTCCCTAGTGTATAACATTTTATGTAGAGTTTTGTTATCCTTTAATGGGTTAAGAATGTCTTTTAAGAGTTTCTATCATGAATGAAGGTTGAACGATATCTAAAGATTTTCTGGCATTTCTTGAGATGATCATATGATTTTCTCTTCTTAATCTGTTAATATGATTAATTATTTTAACTGATCTTTCTAATGTTAAGTCAAACTTGTTTTCCTGGAAGTAACCCAACTTATTCATAAGCTGGTATAATTTGATTGTTTTGTTTAGTACATTTGCATCTACATGTACTTGAGAAAGATTAACCTATAATTTTCCTTTCTCATACTGTCCTTTTATAAAACTTAGACATGCTTCATAGAATAATTTTTTAATGTTTATTCTTCTTCTGGTTCCTGCAATCATGAACGAGATCTGTTTCTTGAAAGCTTCTTGCAATTCATCAAGCCTTTGGGGCCTACTAGTCTGTTGGAAGTTTTTTGTTTTTTTTTTTTTAACTACTGGTTAATTTTTTTTCTTTTTATTTTCCTACTGGTTAAATTTTAATAGTTATATTGCTATTCAGGTTTACTATTTTTTCAGTTTTGGTAAATTATATTTTTCTAAAAGTGTATCCACTTTATCTAAGTTTTCAAGTTTGTTAATTATACTCTATGTTCCTTTAAATTTCTGCTCTTTGTGCAAGATCATTCCCTATTTTATTCCTAAGAACTGTTAATTTTGCTTTCTTCTTTTCCCTTAACCATTCTTTGGCTTTTTTGATTCTTTCTTTTCTTAAAGTATAGCACCTGAACTTATTTTAATGATGATTTGTTCATGGTAAATACACTGTGTTTTTATCTGAAATATCTTTACTTCACTCTTGTTATTGGAATATAATTTTACCCAATAAAATTTGGAAAACGTCATCTACTAATATCTGAAGCTTTATATGAATCTACATCTGTGGTTTCTTTCTACTGACTTTTAGTAGGCATGGTGGTATGTTTACTCATTATTCTATGGTGAACTCATATTGACTGAACCTAATCTGTGGGACCCCCAAGGAAATTGGAATGAGAGCACTTTTTCGCAGGGAAGATATAGGTTTGCTTCTACGAGGTGCTAAGAAGAGCTACTTGTACCATTTCAACTTCCTGGCCTAGAAATTCCTTAGTCATAGAGGTAGTATAAAATTGAACTGTAGACCCTCGTGAGAACAGGCTTCTGTTTACCTTCTGGTTTCCATTGTTGCTGATGGGAAGTCTGCTCTTAGGCTAATCATTATTTCTAACAGGTGGTCAGTCTTTTGTGTCTGGTTGCTTTGAAGATCGTTTCTTTGCCTTTGGTATTTTGCAGTTCACTGTCATGTGTCCAGATACTGACTTTGTATTTATTGTGGTTGACATTCAGTAAATTTCCTGAATCTATTGATTCATTCTTTGACTAGTGTATGAGTCAAGGTTTTTCACAGAGGCAAAACCAATAGGATGGATGGATGGATGGATGGATGGATGGACGGACGGACGGACGGATATATGAGAAGTGATTTATTACAGGAATTGGCTCATGCAATTATGGAAGCTGAGAAGTCCCATAATAGGCCTTTTGCAGGCTGGAGACCCTGGCATGCCAGTAGTGTGCTCAGTCCAAGTCCAAAAGCCTCAAGCAGGGAAGCTGACGGCTTGAGAACCTTGGGGGGTTGCTGCTGTAAGTCCCCGAGTTCAAAGGCCAGGAAGGCTCGAGTTCTGATGTCCAAGAGCAGGGGAAGAAGGGTGTTTGTTCCAGCTTCAGGAGAGACAGTGAGCAAATTGGCCTGTGCTCTGACTTTTTGTTCTATCTGAGTCCCCAGCCAATTGGATGGTGCCACCCACATTGGGTGAGGGTGGATCTTCCCCACTCGGCCCACCAGCTCACATGCCTATCTCCTGCAGAAACATCCTCACAGTCACATCCAGAAATATGCTTCCCTGGCTATCTAGCTATCCCTTAATCCAGCTGACACCCAAAATTAGCCATCACAACCAGTGCTAAAAAATCTCAGCATTACTTCTCAGACTATTACCTCTATTATTCTGTTTATTCTCTTTTCCAGGAATTGTGAGGCAAAGAGTTAGATGTCATTTTAACTTTTTCTGTGTCTCTTGATCTGTTTTATATTTTCTATATCCTTACACCTATGTGCTGCATTTTAAGTGATTTATTCCAATGTAATTTGCATTTCACTAATTTTCTTTCCAATTTTAATTAGCTCTTTAACCCATCTGCTGAACTGTATTTTTTTAAACAACTATATTTTTCATTTCCATAAGTATCTGGCCCCTTTTCAAATTCAAGTTATCATTTTTGATAGTCTCAAAACTGAGAACTTGCTCATTTTTTTCAATATTATCTTATTTCCTTCTAATATCCAAAGCTTTGTATGAATCTATATTTGTGGTTTCTTTCTATTTTACACATGATGGTAAGTTTACTCATTATTCTATTGTGAACTCATATTTGACTGAATTTAATCTGTGGCACCCTGAAGGAGACTAGAACAAGAGACCTTTTTTGAGGAAAGATTTATGTTTACTTCTCCTAGGTGCTAAGAAGAGCTACTTGTAACCATTTTAATTTCCTAGCCTAGAAATTCCTTAATCATAGAAGTAGTATCAACTTGAACAACAGACCCTGTGAGAACAGGCCTCTGTTTGCAAATTCCCAGAGGAGTCTTTTCCTTTTTTTTTTTTTTTTTTTTTAACCCTACTCTGTACTTTAGAAGCACCAACAGGGAATCTCCGAGGCTCCCTTTGCAGGCTGCAGACTTCACAGCCCACCCTTCACCGAGGGTGTAACCTCTTAAGAGCATCCCCTATTTGCCCATGAAAGAGTTAATATTTCAAAGTTCTAGCTTGTGGTATTTTTATCCATACCTACAACAGCACAGGCTTCTGGGTTGGCCTCTGCTTTCCAATATGCTATTTTTTCCTGCCCTTTAGAGATTTCTCTTATTTTGGGGGGATCTCAGTAACCAATTTAAAATGCACATTTGTGAACATGTATTCAGCATCTGTTTTACAAAAGAGGGCTTTTCGGAATGTCTAGTCCACCACACTCCCCAATGCCAACATCTTTTTTTCCTTCTAATTATTTTTCCTATTACTTATACTAATTCCATTATTCCTAGAAAAAATATACTAAGTGATGTTAATTCAACCGTTAACTGTATCTTAGGCTATGAAGAAACAGTGGCACTTTACCAGGGAATCACATTGTAAAGGGGGAGATTCACCACACCACCCCTCTTACTCCTGGAAGGTCAGTGGTTTCTGTCTTGTGGAGGAAGGTGCCTTGAGCAGTAGGGTCTATCACGCCAGCCCAGAACAAGAATACATATGTCTTTGGGCGAATCTCATTAGATAAACATTAGATATGCATGCTGAACAAACACACCGAGAAAATGACTTCAAGAAAAAGTTAACCCAGCCCTACAATTTTCAAAATATCCTTATAGGTACAAGCATAGGCATCTCTGACTTTTAAATATGTAATTATATGCTGCTACACGATAGCATGAAAATGGCAAGATTCAATAAATAACTGTAGTAAATGTTTACATACAGCATGTTGGTTAGTCAAGTAAAAACTTTTCCCCATCCACAATCTGTTCAGACCACCTGCAATTTAGATATAATCTTTAAAAAAAAGTCTATTAGCATATTCTAATCTACTCCCTTTTCAATGAACATATTAACCAATTTTCTTCCCCCAAGTGAAAAAGACGACCTGATGCTACAGAATGGTGTTTTGTGAATAAGTTTAAAGCAATTAAACCTAAATTCAACCCAAAATTTGGAAAGAGAAATAAGAGCTGTGTCAGCTGCAGGTCTTACCCCACTCTAAGGAATAAAGACTATCTCCAGCATGAAGGAAAATCAGCTTGGCAGCCCAGATGAACAACCAGAAAGATTCCCAGGCTCCTGAATCTAAACTTCACAAAATTATTTTAGCTGCTAGGTTAAGTTCCTAGAGAAAGATACTATTTGTCTAATAAAGGTTTAAAACATCTTTTCAAGTCTTCTATGAATTACTTACCATTTTGGATATTTGCCCACTATATTCATTCTTACAGTCAACTCTAATAAAATATAGTTGTCCACGTCAGAATCGAATGCCTCAGTAATATTCATGTCCAAAGGTAAGAATAAGTTCTGAACTTTCCTCACTATGGTTAAAAGTTAGTAGCAAAAGTATTTCATGGGAAGCATTAGATAAATTTCTAATTTTTTAAAATTTAGCCTGCCGTTTAATTCCACCTCTGTCACTTAGTAACTCTGTAACCTCCAACAGATTACTTAATTGCACAAGCTTGTTTCTTTACCTCAAATAGGGAGAGTCGAAACCATACCTTAGGAACATTGGGAGAACTTAAATAATGTAAGTAACATGCTTAACAAAATTCTTGATATATACAATAAGTGCTCAAAAGCCAGTAGTAGCAATAGTAGTTATTGTTACTTTCACTATTATGATTACTTTGATAGTGATGGTGGTTTTGGAAGACAAGATTTAAAATACAATACAATTTACTTGGGAAAAATTCCTTATGACTGGGTTTTAAATAGCTCTCTATTCCTATAACTCATGGAAAAACTAAGGCAAAATACAGCAGTATCTTTGCTCATTTTTAAAATAGTTATTGTAATGCACACAGATATCTGAAATCCATATTACCTTATCAAGCACTGTGTATGGATTTTCTGCATTAAATCCAAATGGGGCATAGCACCTGAATCTCTCTCTGAATTCTGCCTGCTTTGTCTGAAGAGGGGAAAAGAAAAAAAACAGTGAATCTCAAACAGCTTCAGTTATCTTTGCAAAACCTTTCTTAAAACAAACAAACAAAAAGTTGGTAACTAGCTTACGTCAAACAAAATACATTTTTTCCTTATAAGAGTGACTTCTGCATTTTGGAGAGGTGAAACTTCATGTCTGACAGTTGCTGCAATCTTTTTGGTAGTTTCCCACCTTTCAGGTAATTCCTACAAAAAAAAAGGTGCAAATAGGAAATTATTTCCTAAAACAAATTCCTAAAATTCCTAAAATTAATTCCTAAAACAAATCAACCCTATAGGATTAAATAATTCTAATTTCTTCACACTAACCCATGACATCATTTCATTCTCATATAAAGAATTTATCCAAAACAAACAAACAAAAAAGATGAAAGTAATTAAAAGGCTAAGAGCCAGGGCTGAAGTACAGGCTGGCCCACCGGCCCTTCTGGGTTCAGATCTTCCAAGCATGTACAGAGTTGTTCTCATCTCTGAACCAATGGAAATTTCTTCAGAATAAACACAAATTTCCAAATTGTTTTGCTGTTGTGAGTATAAAATTGAAGTGTTCTGGAAATGACTTTGCTGATCTCTAACTAGAATGGAAACCAGCCAGGTTTAACAATTTAGCAAGTAAAAAAAGATGCTTTGACTCTGGTGGAGCAAAGATGAAAATGTTAACCAATCTCATCCTCTGCTTTCCTCTAGCTCCCAAAGCTCCGTCTTTCTTGATGGAGAGTTTGAGCACTGCGGTTGGGTTTATTTTAGATGACTAAGATTTTTGAAGGGAGAAGAGGCAAAGAGAAGGGAAGGTTAATTCCTACTTGATGTAGGACAAAAGAAGCAATAAATAGTTCAGGTACCAACTCAACTCTGCTCTCTCTGCCCACAGTGAAAATAGGACAAGAACAAGTCATTTTCTTTGAAGAGCTCTGGTGGTGCATAATGACCCTTGGAAACATTCCTTGTGTCCAGACTAACAAAGCATTGTTTCTCTGGGTCACCTCCTGGGAAACTGAAATTGTTTTGTCATACAAAACCACACATAGTGATGGGACTCCCCTTGTGTAGCTCAGGAGCAAAAATCAAAGGTTCTAAGGACTATTTTGTAACCCTCGATAAATATTTGATAAATGATTCAGTAACTGCCAATTATGAAGAGTGCACTGTGCTAAGTATAAACACTGCTTGCATGGTGGAGAGGGTGCTACAAATGCAACAAAGGTAAGACACATTCTTTGACTTAAATTGTTTTATAATCTGTCAGAGTGAGCGAGAGACACACACACAGAGTAACAATTCCATGTGATAGAATGCATTGACTCCCATCAGGAGGTCTGTGGGCTATGGAATCATAACAATCAGGAGACAACACAGTGTCAGGACAGGAACACCAAACCAGTGCAGCAACCTCTGAACCCCCTTGTCCTTCCCTCTCACGCTTCCTCTCATCAAAACTCTGCATCCTCATCTGTAAAGAGAGAGTGTCGCTTTGCGTTTCCAATCCCACCTCATGGAATCTAAATACTACGTGGAGTCCCTTTGGCGGCCATGGCTGGGGAGCCAGGGAGAAGTCACATCGGTTGGCTCGGGCCCTTTGACTCTCTTCAAACATGGCAGACCTGTTTTATGTTTGGGGATTCCAAACCAGCTTCCACTTGATAAAAATAAATTTTTCTTGAAAACCAAAAGATCAGGTCATCTCCAAAGTCTAACTGACAAGATGCACTCAAGGAGGAGGTAACATTGAATCTGAGGCTGAAAGGAATTGCTAGGGTTCAACAGGTAGAGATTATTAGGGTGAGATCCTTTGAGACAGTGTGAGGACAATGACCAAGAGAGCCAGGGTGAGCGTGTGGGTTCTGATGGAAACTGGACGGCGCTCAGGAGGCCGGGGCAGTCAATGAAGGCTTCTGAGCAGGGAAGCAGCTTGATAAGACCTGTAGGTTACAACTTCAATTCCACTTCAAAGTCTATTGTAGACGGGGCGTGTGAGGCGGGGTGAGGGGAATTAAGAAGCTGTTGCTGTGGCCGAGGTAAGAAGTGACAAGAACTGAATTAAAATGGGTGGAACAGAAAATGGAAAGAGGCAACAGACTGCATCAGGAGAAAGACCATTCTGCTGGTGGTAAATTCTCATGACTTTGAGGAAATAGTACTTCAACTCTAAGTATGAACAGCCACATCTGAGGGGTTATTTTGGCACAGAATTAAACACAGACAAGTAGTTGAAAGATGTTACGGCTGCTCGCAATAATGAAGGAGAAACTGCGGGTAGCTATTAATACTACAAGGTGCTTTAATTAAAATAAAATCGGGGCCCTGTCACTGTTCACAAGCAACATATACTGCCTATGAATCGTATTTCTCTTCCCACCCTGCCTAAAACACTGACACAGTGACACACAGCTGAAAGTGTGTCCTGCTTTTGAAATATTAAAAAGCCTAATATTTGTAATACTGCCATAACCTGAAGGCGTGAGCCAAATTGGTACAGTACAAATTCTGGAGGGCATGGCTAACATCCCCTCACTGATTACTTGTACTGTGACTGGTTTCTCTGTGAGAAAGATTTAAAGGTCCAAGATCTGATTCAAAGAATATCTGAATCTTTCTGAAAACAGAAATATTTACAGTTGGTTCTACTGTAACTACTTTATCTCTCACGTATCTGTCCATAGCTGGTCATCCCACTGCATGCCTAATGGCATTGCCAGCTCTAAGGACAGTTTCATACTTAAATAGAAACTTCACTGTTCCTATATAGTAATTCTTTATAGTCTTTATAGTCAAGAGAACAATTGTAAATACATTGCTGCATTTAATCGTCACAGAACAAAATGAGGGAATATAAACCAAAACAGCCACTGTGAAAAACAGTTTGGCAGTTTCTCAAAAAGTTGAATGTAGAATTAACAACTGACCCAGCAATTCCACTCCTAAATGTACACCAAAAAGAACTGAAAACAGGTACTCAGACCAATCCTTAACACATCAATGTCAATACAGCACTATTCACAATAGCCAAAAGATGGAAACAACCAAATGCCCATCAACAGATGAATGGACAAGCAATTTGTGGTCTATACACATAATGGAATATTATTCAGCCATAAAAGGAATGAAGTATCAATACATGCTACAATGTGAATGAACCTCAAAAACATTATGCCAAGTGAAAGAAGCCAAACATAATAGGTCACATATTGTATAATTTTAGTCATATGAAATATCCAGAATAATAATATGGGCATGGGAACAGAGCCTCAATTATGAGATCTTTATTCATGGTTTCAATTATAATTAAAAATACTTTGTTCATCATTTGGTGCACAGTAGCCACCAAATCTTTCCAGAGCATGGAAACAGGAGGGTGGCATCGAAATCTGTTTAGAAAACACATGGATTTCTCCATCCAAAATGAGCTTTATTTATTATTCTTTATTAACATGTCCATGATATGTTCCTAAAACTAAAACACTTCTCAACTGACAGGCAGTTTGGAATGCAAAAAGTGTGGATATATGTCATTTGTGAAAGAGATACTAAAACTGGAACTCAAAAAATGCAACTTAGAGGCTCTTTACTACCTAAATACCTTCTAATAGGAAGACACTGGAGCCCAGCAGTTAAGAGTATTTTGTCATGAAACACACCCAAAGTAGAATGTTGGCTGGCCTTACTACTTGGGTGGACCTTGAGAAAGTTACTAGTTCTCTGAATATCAGATTTCCTAACCTGTAAAATGTAAATATTAATGTCTACAGTATAGACTGTTATAAGGACCTCCTAAAAGAGTACATGTAAAGTACTTGGCTAAAGGAGATGTTCAATTTATGCTAATTTCGACGATTTCACCTCTACACTTACCTCCAGCTGAATATAGACTTGCTCAGGCATCTTCTGGCCATAGCTTTCCAGGAGTGTGATGGTTTCTTTCAGGGGTTCAAAGAGTTCATCTGTAGCTCTCTGTCGGCTTCTTACAGCCAGAAGATGCCCCATGATGTCAATTAAACCATCGTGATCACCTTCACTTAATTCTCCCTGAAGTCCTGCATCTGTCTCCCTTATAAATTCTTGTAGCTCATTCAGACTATTATATATACACATACACAAATATATAAATACACATGTACACACAAATTAAGTTTATTAAAATGTTTAGCAGTATAAGACTTTTGATTCAATCTTATTTTCTTTCTGTACCTGATTAAACATTACTTGTTATCTCTATTATGAAATTGGCAATATTAGTATCTCAATTTTAGAAAGCAGTCAGTGTTAAAAGTTATAATTCCAAATACCAAAGTACACAGGCTACCTGTCAATAACAAATCTCAAAAGATGCTCCTGAAACATCCAGCTCCACTTCTTAATAATGTTTAACAAGGTCACTTTGAAAGGCTTCATGTCCACCTTGAACCAACTATCAAATACTCTGAAGTCATTAAACTTGCTCATCTGAACATACAAAGCCTCATAAATGTCGATCTGTAATTAGAAAAAAAAATAACTATAACAACTGAAGCAAAAGTCAATTTGCTACATCAAATGCTAAGAGTTTTTCTTGCCTGTTCCTGGAATTGTTTAAGAGTTGGTGGTTGCTCAGGGATCTCTTCATTTGCATGAGCATCCATTTCCTCAGATGACGTGGTATGACCATACAAGAGAAAATGCTTCATAAACTCAGCTCGGTCATCCACCCAGAGGTAAGTGTAGGTCTCCAGGGTGTTTCTGAAATCCAAGACTTTGTTGATGACGTCTGCCACTCTCTTCATTATCTCCTGCCTGACCTCTGCCAGGTCTAACATGTTATCCATATCATTCTAAATGAGAGGAAAACCAAGGACTTATTCTTATTCACACCAGCCTTTCTCTAATAATTATATGCAACAGAACATTACCAAGGCAATTCTTTAAAGGGAGAGTAGTTGGCAAAATAACAAATCATGTTGCTTTTTCCAACTTCTCCTTTCCTTGTGCCCATTTGCCCCAAATTATTTTTGAATCATTAATATCAAAGCAAATACCTATTTACAAAGAAAATACCTGATAATTTGCTATTTCCAGATGTGTTGCTATGCGCTTCATCTGGGCAGACATTCTAAAACTATTGCATAGCATTTCTTCTACCAGGTCATAGAAGCCATCCGCAGCCTCTCTGTCCAAAGAAGGTTTAAACACAATCTCAGGGGGCATTAAGATCATCTGTGCCTGAAAAAATGGTGCAGGCTTCAATTGTTTCTCCGTATTCATCAGAAAGAAGTCTAAGTCATGCATTATAGCCTGGAAAAAGCCTTCCACCACGATGTCATCAATGAATTCTACATAAATTTTCCAGGTATCCAGAGAAGGATCGGCTTTGAAGAGCTTTCTGTTTTCCTAAAAACAGACAGGTTTTAATAGATGAATATGAGTCTAAAATGAAAGTTTTCCATTTAAATGGTTTGTTTAAAAAGGGACTGCACTGCTGTGCACAACACAGGAACATCGACACGCTAGGTTGCAGAACCTTAAGCTAGATGGCAAAGATCTGAACAGGATTTTATAATATTAAGTTCACACATGAAATATATTCCAAAGTCATGCTTTAAAGGAAAGATCAATATGAAGATTGCTATCTTCACATATAGACAACAAATATACTAATTCCCCATAAATTCTAGAGGCACTGGACTTGCACTCTAGTTTTTGCTGTGCCCCTAACTCTATGTGCCCTTGGACTTTGCCTTCCAGGGCCTTTACCTGTAAATGAAGAGATTTATCAAACTAAATCTCAGAGAATACTGTTCTGGGATCTTGGAAGATTATTACGTCGGGGAAGTACTATGTACTCTATGCCTGTGGTCCCCAATCCCCAGGCCGCAGACTGGTACTGGTCCATGGCCTGTTAGGAACACGGGTGCACAGCAGGAGGCGAGCAGTGGGCAAGCAAGTGAAGCTTCATCTGTATTTACAGCCGCTCCTATCGCTCACATCACTGCATAAGCTCCACCTCCTGTCAGATCCGCGGGGGCATTAGATTCTCATAGCAGTGCAAACCCTACTGTAAACTGCGCATTCGAAGGATCTAGGTTGTGGGCTCCTTATGAGAATCTAATGCCTGATGATCTATGGTGGTGATGCTAGCGCTGGGGAGCGGCTACAAATACAGATTATCATTAGCAGAGAGGTTTGACTGCACAGAGACCATAATAAATCAATTGCTTGCAGACTCATATCAAAACCCTATCAGTGAGTGGCAAATGACAATGTAATAATAATAGAGATAAAGTGCACAATAAATGTAATGTGCTTGAATCATCCCGAAACCATCCCCCCCTGCCACCACCACTCCCCATGCATGGAAAAATTGTCTTCCATGAAACCAGTCCCTGGTGCCAAAAAGGTTGCTGCCCTTAGACACCCAGCAAAACAATAAGGCCTAGAATGAGGAACTAAGAGTTACTCTGTAGATGATTTCTTTTAAGTCTGGGCAAGTGGAGTTTCTGAGCACCAGCTGAATTTTCCCTCTTCAGGTTTTGTAAGGTTACCTTTAGCCCTATGAGTGGTTTTCAGATCTGGCTCTCAGTTAGTCATGGGAACCCTTAATCTGGACAAGGTGGACTTTGACTAACTGAGTTTTAACAACTGGCATGGCACAAGGGGCTTTTCTTCTTGGTTCTTGTATATTTTCTTATCAAAGAGCTAGAGGAGCAATCTCAAGGTCAAGAGGACTCACCCTGATGTTTTCACTTGTCAGGGATTATGCTGGATTCTGACTTAGGTTCCACCATCAAATACAGAATGCCCTGATCCTTAGAGGCAAAGGCAGCTCTTCAGCCAGTGGGGTAAATAAACAGGAAAAGGAATTCTTATCAATTCTTATTTTCTATGCTAAAAGTTATACTTTGAGATTTGGGCTTGCTCCTTTCCTTTCTTTTTCTTTTTCTCCCAGTAGCAGTTTTAAATTGGTGCTTCATTTAGGCAAAAGCAAAAGGATATTAACCCAGCTTTAGAAATAAATGTGAGCCCACATATTATTTTCCTAGTTTCTTCTCTCCCTCCACTTTTTGTTCTCTTGGTAGTATGCTAATTGTATTACCCATGTTTCTTTGGCAAACGTTATTACTTGGAAGAGTAGGTGAAGAGCTGTTTTCAGGATTCTTTGAAAGGGTATAGTATGGATGACAATCTCAGCTAATGGTAACCAGATCCAGGGAGCTGGGGTCAGCCAGACTTGGAATCAGTTCAAATTAGCAAAGCGCTGACGCTCAGTGGCAGGAATACAAGTGACCACAAAGTGTTAAGCACATCTGGAAAGGGATTCTGACATCATCCCCAGAATCAGTAGGGAATACACATAGCCAGTAGACCCATTCCTCTTTGACCCTATAAAGATTCTTTAAAGAGTAATGCCCTGAGTGGTTTTCTGGCCAGATTGCCTGCTCATTTATCTTTGAGGAGATGGAGGGAGACAACTTGCCTCCTGGAGCTCCACAGGCCCCAGAGGTGTATGGATTCTGCATTTGTAAGTGCTATAGCTAAGAGACTGGGTCTTGGTGGACCCCAAGGGATCTGCTTTTCCTTTACTCCTTGTCCCTGCAAAACTTTTCCTGGCAGTCAGCATTGCTGTTTAGATGGGTTGTTCTTTGCTGTTTAAGTTGTTTGGCAATGGTGTGTCAGGATGCGGGTTTTCTGAATACTTTCCCAGCTGGTTACTTGAGTGGTGGTTAGGGAGGGCCTGTTCTGGAGCTGTCGAGGTCAGGTGTCTGTCTGGGTACTCACAGCTGGTCTGTTGAGAATGCTGTCCTCATTCTGCTGCCTTTGCTAGTGCTGTGTGTGGCTCTTTAGATGTGGATGGAGGTGAGTGTGAGGGAATGATCAGTTCTTTTTTGGGTGCTTTTGATAAAGTAGTCTGGACTATACAATTCATTGTCATTTTTTCCCTTAACCTGTGTATGCTTCTCTGCTAGTCCTTGCCACCTTTCTCATGCCTTTGATTTCCCCAGCCTCTCTTGGTTGAATTTACATAAGGGCTCTGCTATGGTTTGAATGTGTCCTCCAAAGTTCATATGTTCAAATGTAATTCCCAATGCAACATTGTTGGAGGTGGGGCTTACTAAGAGGTGATTAGATCACGAGGGCTCTGCCCTCATGAATGGATTAATGTCATTGTGGGAATAGGTCAGTTATCATGAGAGCGGGCTTGTCATAAAAGAGAGTTTAGCCCCCGCTTGCCCTTCTCTCATGCCCGCTTTCTTGCTTTTCCACCTTCCACCATGGGATGATGCAATAAGAAGGCCCTCACCAGATGTAGGCCCCTCGACCTTGAATTTCCCAGCCTCTGGAACTACAAGAAATAAATTCTTTTTCTTTGTAGATTACCTGGTCTGTGGCATTCTGTTATAGCAGCATAAATGGAGTAAGACAGGCTCCAATGTTAATACCAGGCCCTTTTGTAGTTCCTGAGCCAATTATGACCGAAAAGTAAGTTCTCTGGGAACCCTCATATCCACCACCTAGTAAACCATGTTACCCACCAGACCTGGGTTCTAAAATTCTAGATCAAGTGTTAGACAACACTGATGCCTCTGCAACCTAGTACCTCTCTGTATCCCTCTAGTTGGCTCAACCCATCCAGGCTAAAATTGCACTTCATATCTTTGTCTTTCTTGCAGGCAGAGACCTTGCCTAAACCCTAAGCTGCTTGGCTCAGGTTCTGTCTTGCTTTTTTTTGGCATGGGTTAGGGGAGGAGGGGGTTCCAATATACACACAAAAAATATAATGAACACCCATGTATTAAACCCAGATTAAGTGACTATCCCCATTTTTCCAAACTTTGTTTTATCTGCTCTAACCTCCCCCCCACATTTACTTTTGTGCAAGAAAGACTGGATAAATACCTACTTCCCCACCTCACCTCCCTTCTTTTTTTTTTTTGAGCAGAGTCTCGCTCTGTTGCCCAGGCTAGAGTGCTGTGGCTTCAGCCTAGCTCACAGCAACCTCCAACTCCTGGGCTTAAGCAATCCTTTTGCCTCAGCCTCCCGAGTAGCTGGGACTACAGGCATGTACCACTATGCCCGGCTAATTTTTTTTCTAGGTATTTTTAGTTGTCCAGCTAATTTCTATTTTTAGTAGAGACAGGGTCTCACTCTTGCTCAGGCTTGTCTCGAACTCCTGACCTTGAGCGATCCTCCTGCCTCAGCCTCCCAGAGTGCTAGGATTACAGGCGTGAGCCACCACGCCCAGCCCCTACCTCCCTTTTTAAGTCACTTTTCAGAATAATAAGTTAGTGACCTAGTAACCTCCACTAGTGACCAATAATATATATATTTTTTCTGAATTATCATTTTGAACTCATAGATTATTATGCATTTGATGTTTTGGCTCATTTTAGGTCGTTATTTATTACTTGTTTTTTAAATTTTAATTAATTAATTAATTATTTTTTTTTCACTCTGCCAAGTCGCAGGATATTACTTGTTTTGGATGCTCACATTGTCTCATCTGAGGTCAGTAAGTATCCCTTCAAGTTGACTACCATGTAACTTTTGACACGACCCTATTGGACTTTGATAAGTTCTTTGCTTTCTGGTACAACAAGATGTTCCAGGCTCTGCACCACACATGGTATCAGCCATATCTTCAGGGAGCCTTGATTCCTTTTGGTAGGGAATACAGTCTGGGCTCTAGGGTTGAATTACTTTTGTGAACCTCCTCTCCTGGTACTATAGCTTGCATCCCTGCTCAGATCCAGCATGCAGCTCTTGCTGGCAATCAACAGATCTCCTGAAACCACTGAGTAGTTCTGCTGTACTCTTATAAAGATTCGTCTCTTGAGAAATTTGTGCTCTACCCACTGATGTGGTCTTCTTGGTTCTGACGATTTTGCTTCAATCACCCTGAATTTTGCTAGCCATGTGCCTTAGACTGCCAACCTGGCCTCACTGGGGCCCATTTCTCAGGTTAGAATAGTTGCCCCAACCCACACCGAATATTCTAGTAAGCAAGGTTCTACCTGTGCTCTGGTTAACTTCTGCCTCTTTGGGCCCTGTGTTCTACCAGCATTCCATTCATGTGATACCTTCCCTCACCTCATCAAGGTCTTATCTGATCTTTAAAGATTTACTGCTGCTTCCTGAGTTCTAAAGAACCCAGCTCAGGAGTTCCTGTTTTAGTTTGAGGACCTATAGGCCTATCTCATCAGGTTGGCATCAGCTCAGCTAGGATTAGGCAGGTTTGGGGTGGGGAAGTTGTAGTGTGCTTTTGGCACAGCATATACCTGGCTGACTAATTCTCTATCTTTCGTTTTGTAATTCACAGGTCTGAGCATCTTCGGAGTGGTGTTTAGTAGGTCATCCTGTTGATTTCCTGCCAGCGAGTGGCATGCTTTGGCTTTGTACTGTCGGCAAAGGGCTTTCAGGATAGATAATGGGCTACAGTTTTGTTAAATAGAAGAATATGAGGAGATGGCTTTGTAAAGAGGCCCATTTGAATGGTTTGTTCTTGGCTCCCTGTTGATATTGGCAGATTCTTGACAGAAATTTTAAAGGGTCCTAAATCTGGTTGATCACTAGTTCATCAATTAGTCATCCTCAAGGTTGACTATATAGCTGTCTTGAATGCAGTTTTGTGAATCTCTGGAGATTCTCTGTATAGGGTTTAATCATTTAGTTATTTTGCTTTAGCCTGCTTAGCTAATTCACACGGAGATAACAAATGTGAAGAGATGCAGACATGAGGGAAAAACACAGGAGGCTTATTCCCTTATTTTCTATTTAGGCTCTGGGATTGGACTCAGAGGTGAGTAGTGAGGAGCTAGGCTCAAGTGAGTTGATCCCAGATCTAGCTCTGCCTTGTGCTCTCTCCAGTCCTTCAGTCAGATTCACTTCAGGCAACGCCGAGTAGCATGCAGAGTGGTCATTCAGGACTGCAGTAACTTACACTTCATTATATCAAATAGGAGATCCAGTAATTTATAGCCTGTCATTTCTAGAGTCTGGAGATGCCTCTGTATAAGCTTAGCTGAAGCAGATTCTATTACATTAGAAGAGAACCTAGCTGGCTACACCCAACACCGGAAGCTTTTAGATACTAAGTAAGGAGGTCATGTAAAGGTAACAGAGTAACTCTGGAACTCAATCCTCCACCCAAGAAAGAGAGTAATGACATTCTGGGTTGGCCTCTTTTCATTTTCCTTTGATTTTGAGTAATAAATTCCCTCCTCACTTCCCAGCTGAACAATTTGGGAGCTATATTCCCTAGGAAGACTCTATTCTCAGACCTATCAGACTGAATTAGGTGAATACTCTTTGGCCTTAATGAATGTGGAAGGATTTCAAAGGGCTAATGGAAATTCTTCTAGAAGGAACAATTTCCATTCTACTGGTGAGGCAGCTGCGAAGCAATTCCCTGAACCTCTTGGGTTATTTTATATAGCAAAACAGCCAGCATTGGTTTTTCTTTGCTAATACATGACAGGGAGAATGCAGGTACTTGGAACCCATGGAGAATCCCTAAGTTGCATTTTAGTCTGTGTATTATGTTTCCTTTCCTAACCCTTTTACCAGAATTGCTCACAAGAAACCGCATGATAGATTTGCATTACCTCTCTCCCTGCCTCCACTCACCATTCTTTTAGAAAGAGGTGAGTGGCTGCTTGCCAGGTAGAATCTGGGTGACAAAATCCAAAGTCCAATTCAGAGTTGTATGCATAGACCCTACCGGGGTTGCTTCCAAAGAAAGGAAAGAGTCTTGTGCAAAATCTTGCTTCATTGCCTTTGAATTTGGTATTTATTGAATTACTGCATTTAGAATTTTGCATTGTGCTGGTTATTGTCCTCCTGTTGATTGATTGCTTTCATTTTATATTCATGGAGCACCAACAGTGTTTCTGGTACTATGCTGGGCACCCAAGATGAAAAGATAAACAAGACTTGGTCCTTGCCACCTAAAGCACGCAGTCTATTACTGGGACAGTGTAAGAAGGTGTGATAAGAGCTATAATGGTCTTGCTACATAATTTGCATTTGTATCCTAAAGCCAGTAGGGAGCCATGGAAATATTTTGAGCAGAAGAATGACATGATCCATTTGTATTTCAGAAAGGTCACTGGTGGCAGTGAGGATACTAGTAGGTTCTAGGGGGTGAGACTAGAGGCAATAATAGTTAAGATAACATATTTATTGAGCCACTGCCAAATGCCAGTCACAGGTCTTTGTGCTGGCAACTTAAGAATGAACAAGTCAGATAGTCTCTGCTGTCAGGGAGCTTATATTCTAGTGGTGGTATGGTGGTTGGGGAGATAGACTATACACATGCAACAATGATATTTTTCAGATGGTGATAAGTGATTTGAAGAAAATAATAGAACCATGGAAGTTAGAATGTTTGTGCTTGGGATGAGTACCAACCTACTGGGGTGGGCAGTGAGGGCATCTCTGAGGAGGTGACATTTGAGCTGAAGCAGCTTTGAGAATGTCTGAGGAGTGATCCTGATGGGGAGAATAGCAAGTGCAGGGATCCTGAGATGGGAATGGACTTGGCATAGTGTTTAAGCACCATGAAGCTGGTCATGTTGGCTGAAGCATCGTGGAACATAGAGGAGCAAGTGGTACTCAGATGAGGATGGAGGGCCTATGAGGCCATAGAAAGGAATCTGAGTGAGAAATGGAGTGAGAAGCGGTGCAATTAATTAAATCAGGGGTCGGCAGGCTACGGCCCATAGGTCAAATCTGGCTTGCCGCCTATTTTTGTCAATAATCCATACTGGAATGCAGTCACACCTATTGGTTTATATATTATCTGTGGCTGTTTTCTTTATGTTACAAGAGCACAGTTGAGTAGTTCGGACAGAGAACATATGGCCCAGAAACCTAAAATATTTATTATGTGGCTTTTATCGAAAAAGTTTGCTAATCCCTGAATTAAATTATCTAATTTAAGTTTTGAGGAGACATTCTAGGTGGTATTTGGAGAATGAATGGTAGGAGGCAAGAATATATCTGAGTAATTCAAATAAGAAATAATTTGATATTGAGCCACCAGAAAGCCTGGATCACATTGCTTTTATTCTGTTTAGAAGCACCTAACTATGATCTATACTCATTAAATATTGTTGAATGAATGATGAGATATTGAATAAGGTGGTGTGAGTGAAAATGAAGGGGAAGTAAGGTTTTGAGAGATGTTTAGGAGGTAAAACAATTAATACAGTTTATTGTTGACTAGCTGAATGGAAATAGGGGTAAGGCAGAGAAGGAGGAATGTAGGATGCCCTTTGGATTTCTGGTTTGGGTATCTTGGTGCATGGCACTGCCAGTAACTGAGACAGGAAAAGTGGAGATAGAGAGAGCATATTTTGCCAGGGAAAAGAAATTCGTCTTTGGACATGGGACACCGAGGATATCCAGGTAGAGATGTCTAAAAGATAGTTGGGAAGATAGGTCTGGAACTCAGTGGCATGAGTTCTGGACCGGTGATAACAGGAATTCTGGAGTCATCAACTAGTGTGGGCTCTCCAAGAAGGGTATGTGATGAAGAGGGCAGGGATAGATCTCATATGGCATTTATTTCTGATACAGTTTGGATCTAGAGAGGAAGCAAAGCTAAACTAGCTGTATGGATAGTTCACATCAGTTAGTCGGTCATCCCATGACTACAGAATATTTTTTCTGCAGAGGCTGATGGGCTCAGATGAGGGCTTGCCTTAACTACTCTCTGCCTGCCAGCCTTTTTCTCTTAAGTGAGATGACTGGGGCAGCTCTGGGGCCTTCTTTCCTCCCCAACTCCCTAATAACATTGGAACATCTGTGGCCTTTTATTAATAACTCTACAGTTGGTTCATGTTTGCGTTTGTCTAGTTGGGGCTATTACAGACAGGTATGAAGGTCTAGTTGTCTTTGGTGTGTTGTTGGAGCAAGAATTCTCTGACACTAGGGTTAAACAAATAGCTTAATTTTATTCATTTTGGTGCCAATTGTTTTAACCCATGAAGCTAGATAAACCCCTGACTTGTGCTGAACAATAGCTGCCCCTTTCCTTTTCTCTTTTTACTTCTTGTCTTGGGAAGGAGAACCACGGAAGTGATTTATAAAAAAAGCACTTGTGTTGAAAGTGGCCTTGAAATAGTTGTAATCCTAGACTTGGATGTAACTCCCCCCTCTTTACAAAAGTCCATTATGAAAATCCAAGAATGAAATCAAAATTGTAGACTGTAGAGAAAGAGGACCACTCTCTACTTCCCCACCCCCATTTTTTAAAGGATATTGTCATACCTCTGCTGTTTGTACATTTTTAGAAGGCATTTTTAGAAGACATTTTAACCCAGTCTTACATATAATGCTCACATTTTAGGAGCTCACATGTTTTATCAGTTTTCTCCTTCCCTAAGGAGACATTCGAGTATTAGTCTTGCTGTTCCTCTGACCTAAATCTTTCCTGTCCTGAGGTTAGTGACTTCTGGCAGGCAGAGGTAAGAAGTTTGAAGCCTGATTACTTGGTTCCAAAGCTGGAGGAAATGGAGCCCCAACCTTCCCTCCACAAATGAAATTAGTAGTAAATAAATATAAATTTAAAACATGAAATAATTATTTTGAAAGGTGTATGTTGAGAAATATTACTTCCTCCTCTCTCTGGTCTGCCCTGTAAAACCTCTGCCCCATATTATATGCCACTCTTAATCGTTCCTTATATATCCGTCCAGTGTTTCTTTATGTAAATACAAGTAAATATGAATATATATTCTTATTCCCCCCTACTCTTTTACACAAAAGGTAGCTCATTATATAACCTGTTCTGTAACCTGCTTTTTTCCTTAACAGTATGTCCTGGGACTCTTTCCATGTTGGTACAGAGAAAGCTTTCTCATTCTTTTATTGGCGCTGCATGGTATTCCATTGTGTGCAGCGCTACCTCCTGGTTTTTTAAACCAGTTCCTTACAAATGGACACGTGGTGTTGCTTCCAGTATTTACTGTTACAAGCAATACCTCAGTGAACAAAGGCAGCTTTTTAAAGGGCTGCATAGCACTGCATACAATACTTAAACTAAACTTATTATTCTCATTCTTAGAATGCTGGTTGGTTTTATTAGTTGATAAATTCCCATTTACTCATATTCACTAGTGAAACATTGATGATGAGACCGACATCCCTTCATAACTTAAGAATCATTAGTATGCCTGCCCCATGGAGGCATACTGCTCTATTTCAGGTTTATTTTAATAATAAAACCTTTGGAAATTTTAATAATGAAATCTACTTAAGTCCCTTTGCTCAAGAAGTCTGAATCACTGATCACTGCAATTACTGCCATGGCAGCTGTAAAGCAATTTAACAGGATAATAGTGAATAAGATAAATTACATTTCAGATTCTTAATGGATTGATGTGCAGAAGTATGCAGAGGAAGATGGGGATGGGGGAGGAGCACCTTACAAATTTCAGCACATAGTTATAAACTAGGGAACTGGATCATTATAGCCATTACTACTAGGAATTAGTCATCGGTACCAGCCTCTGGGGCTCTGTGGTGAGTAGGGCATCCTGTTTATCATAAACAACAATTGGGTTAATTTTCTTGTTTGTGTGCCTTTGTGGAGTGCGTGGAAATTCTAGGTGACTTGCTAATTGTCTTATTTAGAATACTTTCTACTAATGAATTAGTTTCTTTGGTGTGAAAATAGGGAGGTAGACCAGTTTTACAAATAGCTGCTGGCCAGGGGAATAACAGTTTCTGCCAGGTGAGTGGTTAAAAAAAAGGCAGACTGGAAAAATAACTGTAAATAAGTTTTTCACTCTCATTTACAAGGCTAACATAAAGTCTCCCTGTGTGTTGGGGATGGGGTAGGGTACGGATCAGTTAAGAAGTAAGTACAGTGCCTGCTTTGTGTGTCTCTCGATTTGTGTTTAGGGGCAAAGAGTGAGGGTGTAGGTCTTAGGGGTGGGAGTGTGGGGTGGGCTTTGAAGGGGCCCAAGGAAGCAAATGCAGGAGGCTTGGCTGTAGTCCCACCCTTAGGGACATTACTTGGCACCTGGTCACATTGTGGATGCCTTAACATCTGCTAGGAATTGATCCTGTACATTCATCCTCAGTACAAAACAGTTAACACTCATTATCTCTTCCCCACCAAAGCCTTTGGAGATACACAGCAGGAGAATGAAATCTTTTCTTTCTTAATGTTTAATCAGCATTAACATACCTTAAAGTGCCCATTGGAGTTAAAGCAGCATTGTGTTGATATTAAAGCAAACTAAATTGTCTTGAAATGTAGAAAGCCCTTTTGGAAAAGGAGCAGGGATAGGCTGAGAGAACAAACACACAAGTTTACTCCTCTGAGCTGGAAAAGGTTTTGTGTGAGTGGAGGACGCCTCAGAGATAATCTGGTCAGAGAATTCCATGTTCAAATCTTGGTTCTGCCCCTTGTCCAAGTATGTAACCTCTGATTTATAATTATTTTAGCCTGTAAAATAAGGAGAATGATATCTACCATGCAGTGTTTTTTTGAAACCATTAAATGAGATAATAGATATAAAGTTCGCTCTTAATAGGTGGTAGCTGCTACTGTTATTAGCAGAGAGTCTTCTAAAGGGTCTCATTTATAGTTGTCGGGCAAAGGCAGGTGCTCTTTCTTGCATGAGGAGACTGGTACTTCTGGCAGTGAATCAAGAGGGCTGCCTTTAGGGTTGGGAAGCATATTGACAGTATTGGAGGAAGGTGTTAGTTACCATGGCAACTTGGGAATTCATTTGGAGGGAGAGTTGTGACTGGAGGTTATCTCACTGTAAGAGACTGACTGGTGGAGATAAAAAAGGCTCGTCTGGCAGGAATGAAATCTTGCTTGCTCTGTATCTGCAGGAAATACCGAGAGATGTGCTGTAGAGAAAGTTCCAAACATGAGTCAGAATGATATGCAGGCTTCTGAGGTAATGGGTGGATGTGTCTTAGTGGCCTAAATACTGCCACTGGTTTATTGCTTTTGTTCACATGTATTAATTGGGTAAAAAATAAATTTGTAAATGGGATTTCAGTGAGCTGTTGTTTTTTTTTTTTTGTCATCTGAAAATATGACATCAAACTGTTGTGTGTTTTTCTACAATTGGTTTAGTCTCCAAGCAGGATTTAATTACAGGGAGCATGAATACAGAGTGCACCTTAATCATTTACTTTGTTCCTAAGGTAAATGACATAATGAATACAGGTATTTCCTCTTGACTGGGCAATTAAAACGCACACATATATATAAATATATATACACACATACATATATATTTCTGTAAAGACTCTTCTGTTAGTGCTTCTTGATTACTGATTTTGGAAAGCTTTTGGTAGAATATACATAATATCCACTGTTAGTTTGTTTCATCCGTTAGTACTGTGGTCCCTAACCCCTGGTATGGTCTGTGGCCTGTTAGGAACCAGGCTGCACAGCAGGAGGTGAGCTTGCCATCACTGGCATCACTGCCTGAGCTCTACCTCCCCTCTTGCCTCCTCCCCCCATCCATGGAAAAATTGTCTTCCATGCCCTGGTGCCAAAAAGGTGGGGGACTGCTGCTTTAGTACATCTGCTGTTGTCTGTTATCTTTTAATTGCAACCTTGCCCAGAAACAGACAACTGGACCAAATAAAACCCCTTACCACATGATGATTGTTAGATTTGCTATTTAATTCTTTGCGCAATGCTCACTCACATCTAATTCTCTCCTTCCCTTTAAAGTTAGGGATGGCCATTTGACTTACTTCAGCCAGTAAAATGTGGCCATACACGACACTTTGGGGCAGAAGCAATCGCCAGCATGGGGCAGTTTAGTACAGGAGTACTCCTTCTCTTGCCTTGGTGATTGTGAAAGTTTGTGACCAGGTGGAACTTCTGTCAGGTGAAACTTCTGTCAGTCTGAGCTCTTGAACTACAGTGATGTACAGATTTATCCTTCCTGACTCTTGTTGGACACACAACATAAACAAGAAATAAGCTTTTGTTGTGTTAAGCAACTGAGATTTTTGTGGTTTGTTTCTGTTGCAGAACCCGGCCCATCCTGATGCCTTAATAGTCATTTAATACATATTTATTGAGTGCTTAACTTTGTGTTGGGCACTGGTAAGTTGGGGATATAATAATGAACAAGACAGACAAAGTTTCTTCCTTGATGTAGCTTACATTATATGAGGGAGACAAACAACAAATTTAAGTAAACAAATAAAGGTAATTACAAATTGAGATAAGTGCTATGAAAGAAAATAAATAAGGTCATGCGATAGAAAAGTCTCCAAAGCAAACAGGTCATGGGATGGAAATGCGAATGCCCCATGACACTTGTTAATGTTCTTTAATGTTTCCCTATATGTCTTTTTTTTTTTTTTTGAGACAGAGTCTCACTCTGTTGCCCGGGCTAGAGTGAGTGCCGTGGCGTCAGCTTAGCTCACAGCAACCTCACACTCCTGGGCTCAAGCAATCCTTCTGCCTCAGCCTCCCAAGTAGCTGGGACT
>CAUYRT010070102.1:0-86134 GCA_963574885.1 Lepilemur ruficaudatus | reverse complement strand
GTCACAGACAATAGAGATCTCTGCTATCTCATTGGTTTCTATTCCACACTCTGCTGCCATCTGAAGAGGCTATATTCTCCCTGTGCTGTGCACAAGCCCCTGGGAGATGCAGCTCCCTTTCTTTCTCCCTTCTCTGTCTGTGTGTGTGTCTGTCTGTCTGTCTGTCTCTGTCTCTGTCTCTGTCTCTGTCTCTCTCTCTCTCTGTCTCTCTCTCTCTCTCACACACACACACACACACACACACACACACACACTGTGTTGTGCTCCTCTGCCTGCCTGCCTTCCCCAGGTTCCCCAGGCATTTCCCACCTTGTTAGTGATTCTACCATATGAGCTAATTACCTATTTGCAAAAGTCAAAACTGTTTTCACAGATGAACCTCTAATCTGGTTTTTAAAGGCCTCTGTGGGAAATAAATTCTTCAATATCCAATTTTACACTTTAAATTGTTTTTGCTAGCAAGTTTTCCTTTCTTAAGCAGTTACAATAAATGTTGATTCTGGTTTGTGACAGATGGTTCATCTCTAAGAACCCACAACAGTGATTTAGATGCTTAAAAGAAACTTGCAAAAATTAGGCACCATGAGAAATATATCCATACCCATATTCCACAAAGTCTTTTCCTAGATTGTCATGTAAGTATGGTTTGTATTTGAATGAAGCAAAAATAATTTTGATCTGTCATAAATGAGAATCTCTATAGGACTCCCCGATAGAGAATATGTCTATCTCTGCATGCAATTTGAATTGCTACTGAATCCAATTCAGGACTAGTTTGTGCTATTTTATTAAATAGCTAGAGATGGTGTATCTGTTAAAATCAGCACATTACTTTCAGATTACGCCTTAAATTGTTATTAAATAAAAAGTATAATCTTATGTGTTATGTTAATCACATTTCAAAATAAGACCTGATGTTTTTCACAATGTTAATGCTACTTGTTATCTCTGATTACTATTGCAGTTCACCAACATCTCATTTGGTTTTTATCCATCTCAACTCCTATATAGATTATATGGAGCAAGGGTAAATAAAGAAGGGTAGTTTACAGTAGCTGGAGATGGGGATTGGATTTGTTCACTGCTTCTCATTAGAAGGAAATTAGGGATAAAGAATGAATGAGAAGTTGAGGAAGGGGTCAAAAAAGTGCAGAAACTATGGTGTGCTTTTTATGCTATACAATAAGTTCTCAAACAGAAATTAAGTTTTCATTATAAATACAATGGTTTTTGTTTTGTTTTGTGTGGGTTTTTATATCTTTACTTTCTCCAGGCAGGGTTACCTTAGTGCTCTCAGCACAGTGAGTAATTCTCTGGCACACTGAGTAAGCCACATCTAACTCAGGAGCTAGACTGTTAGAGGGAGAAAGAGCAGTATATCTGCAGCATAAAAAATAAAGAGGAAAGTGAATTAGGAGTCTAAGTATGTCATCTGTTTTTAAACGTCCTGTGTCCTTGGAATAAAAAGAAAGGAACAAAGAGTTTGGTATTTTATTTTTTCACTTAGTTTCATTAAAATTGCTCTTGCCCAACAAATATAATTTTGGAATATAGTAGGGCAAAGAGCCCGCTGATTATTTTAAGTGCTCTCTTCCACTGCCAAATCTTAGTGCATTTAGGTGAAGCCATGTGATTACTTCTGGCCAATGAAATTACACACATCTTTTCCAGAGCAAAGCACTTAATTACCAGTAAAAGACCCTCTAGTGCCTCTTTGCCTATTGCTTGCATGGGAACGGCCACTTGTTCCAGGTGGTTCAAATATAAGCTGGTGGAGCTTCTGTCAGCCAGGGTTCCTAAGTGACTGGATCCAAGCCCCCAACCTATCCCAGCTACTAATCTGCACTGGATATGTTTCATGAGAAAAAAATTGTTGGGTTAATCTTTCTAGATTTGAAGTTAATTCATTACACTTCAGCATATTGTAAAGAAACTGCAAGAATAATGAAATAACTGTAAGAACAATGCAAAGAAAAAGAGGTTGTTGTTTCTACCTGTCCCTGCACCATGTAAACACAGCTTAGAAAGAAGAGCAAGTCATACATCAATATGTTTACATGACCTATGAATGCAGTGTTGGTTATGAAGATCAGAAATATTACCTAAAAAGGACACTTAAATACATACACACTCTCACAACTACACATATATTCAAACATATCCTAAATATTCTAGTCTGTTGGATTTAAGAAAGAGCAGTTGAAAATTAATATATATTATATTTTGCAAGCCTCTTTATCTGAGTGAATTAAATCCTTAGTCACTAAAGCCAGACCGTCCTTGAAGAAGTCCTGTTTAGCTGTCAATCTTCAACATCATTTGACAAATGTGATTAATTAAAAGATGTCTAGAATTGTTATTAAACTCAAAATATACAGGTAAACATCCAGCGAGCACTCTCCAGATGGTCTTTTGGGAGTGTAACATAAATTCTTCATGAAAAACATTTGCTCTCTCATCAATCAACTCTTCCTGACTATCATAAGTACACTCTTCCCATTGTCTCTGTTGTTCTATTAATTATTTGCTGCCATGTCCCTAAATTCTTTCAGTATATGTTATTTTTCAAAGTTGACATGATTTATAATTGGAAAAGGAAGTTTTATAATATTCTGTAACCAGTGGATTAAAACACCTTTTACAGTTGGGGGCATACAATGCCCCCAAATCCATATATCAGAAGAATAAATAGATGGCTGTAGGAAGGTAGGAATAATATATACAAAAATGCTTATGCTCTAAAAACAAATCCTTGCACTAGTCTATGTGCAAACCATACAAGCCCACAGTTGGTTGGTGAAGAGGAAGTCACCTGACGTGATCTGGGTCAAACATAAGCATACCTTTCCCTGGGATTTTGCAATTTGGGACCCAGCAAGTTTAATCACTCCTTTAAGGTAACTGTTGGAAGCTGAGTTTCCTACAATGAGGATGATAAAGCAAGTCTTCAGTAAGATAAGTAAAAGGTAATTCACCCAGAGAAACTGAGAGGAGTGAGACATTGAGGAAACTCTTCTAGAATTTGGGTTTCTGGTTCCATTGTTACTGAGGCCTTAGATTGGATTCAGTACCCTCATGCAACTAAGATTTAAACTGGATCACCTACCCCTTAAGATTTAATGGCTAGAATCATTAAAAGATACCTTGTTAATGGGCTTGAACTCTAATTCCAGTATTTGTGGGCAATTCCAAAAACCTCCCAAGATTTATGTTAATCACTAGGTATTGTGAAGAGGGAGGACAAGACATGGAAGTGGCTTAGATTTATTTTCATAGTAATCTCTGGCTTTCTACTGACCTAATTCTGTTAATTTTTCTAACTTATGAAGTCTTTCTCTGATTCATGTCAGTACAGTCATAGAATTCAGCCTAAATATCTTTTTGTAATTCTTTAAAACAATTAGGCAAACTTCACAACAACTATAAGAAAACATTCTGTATCTCAAGGCATTTGTGTGTACAACAAATTCTACTAAAGATGTGAAGGAGCCAGAATAGGATTTACAATAAAAAAATAAAACAACATAATTTTTAATATTAAATTTCTGGTCAACTTATCCCAGGTTTTTTTTTTTTTACTGACCTTGTTGTCTCTCCTTAGAATTCCAGATTCTCCCCATCTTGCTGACTCCTACCTTCCTCTATCCCTGTCTGCACTCTCCTCTTCTTCCCAGGAGAACTACAGATTACCCTCAGAACACTACTTTGAAATGCAGCTCAAAGCCCAAATTGGCATTTTCAAATCCATCCAAGGACTCTCTGGAAAAGAAATTAACAGTATCCACCCCTCCTTAGACAGCAGTTGTTTTAGATAGCAATTTTTCCTGCCATCACTTGTATAATAAATTTGGCTTTTTGTTTGTGCTACATCCCAAACTCACAAATAAAGGTGCAATACATTGGCAAAGACCAATGTGGATTAGTGAAATGTCTTATTTTTATAACTTTTAAGTGAAATGCTTTACTTTCAAGTACATGTTGCACACCTGATGGGGGAAGGCCAATCTGGAGAGTAAAATGATATTATACAATATTTTTATTAAATATCTTTACCCCTCAAGTAAAGGGCACTTTCAGCCAGAGTAACACACGGTTGGCAAGCAGCAGAGGTCTTGGGGGAAATGCTTTAATTAACAAGTATAATAAATTTTGAGGTAGATGGAAGTAACATAATTAAATGGTGTGCTTCTTCAAGGCTTTGAAAGAGTTAGATTTTTCTGCAATGTTATTCACTAACTACTCATTTAGTGGATAAGTCTATTTTTAATAAAGAGTAAAAAAGTAAAATTTAACAGTCCAGTCCTAAATTACTATAATACTTGAACTATGGTGGTCTAGACAGGAAAACACACTCTAGGTATCCAATTATAATATTAGTATTTCTCCCTGTGGACTACCTCAAACAAGTAATATATTTCTAATTTTAAATGTCTATTGTATGTCCAAAATGTCTGTTGTATTTCTTTAAAAAATACTCAAAATGTTTAATATCTCCCATGTAAGATGTCTCAGCAGCATTCAATCCTTTTAAGTTCTGCACTCTCACTGAAATCAAGAACTAAATGCATTAAAAAGCAAATAAGAGGTTAGAGGAGGACACACACACTTAAAATCAATAAGATAATGACTTAATCAGTACAAATGAATGCATTTTCCCTTGAAGCCCTTTCTCTTGTAGTGTAAAATTGCCAAGCAACTGCTGTCTATGCCTGCTTTTGTAAAGAGCACTTCCAGCCAGGGCAATATTTGAATCTTCCAGTTCTGGATTTATTGTTATAATCAGAAATGGATTCAGAAATCAAAGTAAAGAGTTAATACTTTACGGAACTTGGCAGAAATGATGATGTGGACTACAGATCACCCTTTAAGAGGACACTCAGTGCCCAGCTGTGAGGAGTATGGTTAGTTGATAGCCTCCAGCTGTTAGTTCCTTCTGGGTCTGTCTTAGCTTTTCAGCCAAACTCTTACACTGGCTCCCAGCCAAAAACTGATAATAGCTAAGTAAAAAAGACTGTACCTAACTCAGCTTTCCTCTAACATAAATCTTTGTTCCAGAGCTCCTAACAGACATCTTAGTGCTGCATGGTAGTCAGACTGCCTTTTCCTTACTCCCTTTTCCTTTCATAGGTATTAGGCTGCAGTGAATCTTTTGCACTCCTAACTTTGTTCCAGTATATGATTTCCAGATAAACCAATGAGCACAGTTAGTACCAGGAATCGTCTGAGAAGAGAGGCAGTAAGATGGGATATGGGACTGTCACTCAATTCTCAGCTGGTGACTGTGCCTCCATTCTGCGCGGCAAGCCATACAAGGACAGCCAAATGTTAAAACTTTCACCTATGGCCACCTGGGAGAATGTGCTGGTGGAGAGCTATACCCTAAGCAATGGAAGGATTCAAGCATTTGAACTGTACGGTGAGATGAATAAATTTAAGGATACGGAAATTAAGTGACTTTTACTAAGTTCATTGCTTTCCTAAAAATGAATAATAAAAAGCTAAGAGAAATTAACACACACTTGAAAGCTAAGTGTGAAAGAATGAGAGGCTCTTTGGTGGCTAACAAGCAGCCCTCTTCTCATGAAATGGGTGAGCAGAAAAAAAATGAAGATCAAGAAGAGTATTAAAAAGTCAGAGTTGCTAAACTTCAAGGATGGTTAAAATATTCAAGGCAGGGCTCTCTTGCCAAAGTCAGGTCCCTAGTTGGGTAGTATCAATATTGCTGTCACATGGCATAGAGGGACATCTAGGTGGGTAAACCTGAAGATTTGACTCCCCACCACTCTCTGAACCCTTCCAAGGTACAGAATGGTCCCATTCCTCCCCACTAAGAGCAAACACTCCTCCCATGTGGAAAGACAATCCAGAAATTTCCCTTATTCTCTCACGCAAAACAAATGTTTTCTCAGGAGCTTCTAAGTCCTCTTCTCCGGGCCATCATCGGACCTATCGCCAAGGTTAAGCCACAACCATGCAGCTGGGAAGCGTTGGAGCTAATGAAGGAAGAAATAGGCTATACCACCAAAGGAGATATGTTATGTGGTAAGCACGTACAAAGCAGCTAAAGGATTGCTTAGGAAACTTGCTCCTGAACGTGCTCATAAAGGTTGGACCATAAAACTGGATAAGGAAGAGGTTATTGACTTGGAGGCACCCACTCTAGATAAGAGATTTAACATCCTGATGAAAAACCAGGAGAGGGTACAAATTTGCTGCTAGGATTTCTAGCAAAAAACTGGAAAAAGTCATGACCCGGGGTGACCAAGGTTAAAATGCCTGAATTGCTGAGGCAGATGGTAGAGAAAGGGAGTAAAAGGCCTCAGCAATTTTGGCCTGCTGGAATAGTTATGTGAGGCCACAAGACTCAAAAAAGCATTGTCTTTCTTGAGGCCTGGAGGACACACTACTTACCAAGACCATAAGAAAGGAGCTGGTGTGAGCATCATTAGCATCACTAAAATGTTCAGTGAGAGCTCTCCTCTGTAGGCCAGGGCTGATGATAGAGGCTATCACAGAAATCCAGTTTGCTGATAGCAAAAGGAATGGTAGGGCCCTGAAGCAGCAAAAGCCAAGCAGTGTGGCTTAACTGCCAGAAGCCAAGGGTAATTATTTTCACAAACAACAAAATCAGAGTGACAGCAGGGGTGCTTGACCAGTAGGGATCGTTAACAGAATATGGAATCCCCAGGGACAAAATAGGCAGTCATCAAGGGTGCTTCTTAATATAATATCAAAAGTTAGCAAGAGACAGAAAGTAGAATAATGGTTACCAGTGCCTAAAAAGAGAGAAGAGGGTGGGGAGTTACTGTTTAACAAGTACAGAGTTTCAGTTGGAGATGATGAAAAAGTTCTGGAGATGGATATTGTATTGGTGAATGTACTTAATGCCAATGAATCATACACTTAAAAATGATTAAAATAGTATATTTTATGTTATATATATTTTACTACAATAAACAGTGTTAAAAAAAAGTAAGCAAGAATGGATGAGTAAAAGGCTGAAAGTGGTCACCTCAATAAAATGTCATAATCACTTGTCTAATTTCTGGGCTGGAGTCAGGTTTCAGGACAAGAACTTACTGACTTGAGATGAGTTGAGTGAATTTCCAGAGAAAGATCCTACAACATCATGACAAATACACAATGTAATGATCCCCAGTCTCTTGAGTAAATAGCCACAAGTCTGTTTGGGTCCCCTGTCTTTCCCCAAACAGACTTGTGGCTATTTACTCAAGAGACTGTATACCAGGAAATATCCAGATGCTTTGAAAACACATGGTTCAAGATGTTGCTGATACTTGAAGACATGAAGTGTCATCATGACCTCCATGTTAGAGTGGGAGCCTACGGGAGAAAGGAAACACGTGGAGTCCTGACCAAAGTCTGGCTTACACTGTATTAACCAGGTCCACACACTCACTCAGTGGTAATGCTGTTAGTCCCAAAATGTGTAACTGGGATTAATACATTTGTCTGTTAAAGAAACCCCAGTACTGGATACTTGGTCTGTTAAGTAAGAGCTATAATAGTGAGGACATTATACAACATGTATATGTGTATTGAAACATCAAACTGTACCCCATAAATATGTACAATTACAATGCATCTATTAAAAAATAAATTCTAAAAAGATATACATATTGATTTCTGTGATGTTAAGGAGACCATGTGCAGAATTCGGATTCAGTTATATGGTATGTAGGCATTGATTTTCCAAATTTTTTCTATCCCAGTAAGAAAAGACGACCAGAAACAGAATTCACACGTAACAGACAAAAATACACATATGGGGTTTTAGTTCAGGGATAGGTTAACTCTCCTACCTTCTGTCATAATATAATTTCAAGAGATCTGGACCATCTGAACATCCCACAAAACATCACATTGATTATTTGAGCATAAAGCTGATTGGGTAAGATAAGCAACTTTTGGCTAGAACACTGGAAGACATGAAAAAACACAGACGAAATTTTGAAGGTTTAGGGAACTGCCATGTAGGTAAAGATTCAAAGGCCCAGTGGCCATGGGCACTGAGAATTACTTCCAGAGTAAAACACAGACTGCTGTATTTTGTATATCATACTACAAAGAAGGAAGCACAGTGCCTGGTTCTTTGCGTTGTGGAGGGAACACATTCATTCCACACCTAACATTACTTTTTGGACCATATACTAGGTGACAAAAAAGAATATCAGTTTTAAGTGGGGCCTAGAACATCTCTGGAATTCTCTGCTCAGTTGTCCTCTCTCTAGTTCTCTGTCTTACAAACTTGGACACTTTGCCCTCCCCACACTGTTCCATCTGGAGTCTGCTGAGTTCCCCTCTCTCTTTACCACAGCTTGAAAACTCTTTTAAGGCCATAAGCTTGGGTGATTATATGATTTCTCTTGTTTGTCGCTGTTTCTCAAGGATCACTGTCGTGTGTGTGCGTGTGTGTGTGTGTGTACACATATAACATATACTCATATATTAGCTCATTTTATATTTCATTTGTGATTTCAGGTGATAGAGTAAATCCAGCCCCTCTTACTTCATCTTGGTCAAAGTAGATGTCTTCTCACATCTTTAGAAGTACTGATTTCCAATTAAAATGCTAGTTATAGATTTTCTGGTATCTTTGTTAAAGTAGCTCTCTAAAGATAAGTCCTGTTAACATTGTCAAACTGAAATCTCTGTAAGCATAGAGAGAAATTTTCATGATTGCTCATATTCAGACTGTCCTCTTCAAATATTAACTGGATTTTGAGGTTTTTCTGCCCAAAGCACATGGTGACTTTAGAAAGGTTACTTGTGGAATTATTCACAGTGGGCCCATCATATTTTAACGAAGAAAAGGAATTTCCTCAAAGGAATATTTATAAATATGTTCTCTAAGCCAGGGAAGTAATAATTTCAAAGCTTTTGATTCAGTGTGTAAATCAAATATGAAAACCCGTAAGAACTTCTGAGACCTTTCCCATAGGACTTAATTCAAGCTTTTTAATAAAGCTGGATTTAACCACTACCACTTAGGTTTAATTCAATTAAACAAGTGTATATTGATACTCCATTGTGTATAAAGTCTTACAGTGCCATAAAAAGGAGTGGGCAGACCAGCCCTTGAGGTACTGACATCATTACTACAGAGTAACTTAGGACAACTTCTATATAACACAGCATAGCAAATGCCATAAATGGTGGTTCCAACAAACTCATTGAGGATTAAACTGGCTCTCATGAAGAAATGTAAAATTTGAAATGCGCCTTTCAGTTAGAGATAACAAGACAAACATGTCAAGAAAGTGGAACCAAAATAAACAAGAACAGAAATGTGAGAATATATTTGATTAATTCAGAGGAAGACGGATACAGATAATTCAGAGCAGGTAGGCTGTAGCCTACATACATAGAAGTAAACTGGAAAAATGAGAGCTAAATACTCTTTCTCCGATGTCTTTGTTATCAAGCAGAGGAGTTTCTAAATACTGATAATAAGGAGCTTCTGAAAGATTTTGAACTCAAGAATGCCCACAAAATAAAATTTTAAAAAGTACAGAGGAGTGAGAATAAAATGATGAATTAGAGAATCAAAGCATTAAATGGGTACATAATAGACATAAGAAAACAGAAAAAAAAATAGGACAAAGCAAAGATGTTTTGCAGAACATTTTATATAACATGCTGCTTTTAAAAAGCAAATGAAATTCTAAGGTAGAAGAAACAGCATCAGCCCAAGAAAAAGCTGCGAAGGAAGAGTAAGAGTGACCAGCCAGTCTCTGAAGTTACAGAGCTCCTAGTTACAGAAATTATGGGAGATGTTTCAAAAACACATGTTTAGCAAACTTGAAAAATGCTCAACTTTAGAAACAAATCAAAATAATAAATAATAAAATATTTAAATGTCAAAATATGACACAAACCAAAATTTTCAAGGATGCACTTGGGCAATACATATGAAGAGGCTTAAATTGTTCAAATCCATTTTCCTAGTAATCCCCCTTCAATGAAACAAAATTTCAACCCCTAATGAAATAAAAACTCAGGAAAAAACATATGCAAAGACAATTAACACTTTATTACTTGCATTCTTAAAGGACTAAGAATAGTTTTAATTGTTCAAGCAAAGGAAAATAATATTTTAAACCATGAATAAAGTCATCTTAACCCTTACCCCTACACCCCAGGAGTTTATTCTCACAGTCCCACGTGTAACTATATTTCAATAAATTATAATTTATACCACTCACAAACTATAATGAGAGAGTAGTCCCTTTCCACCAGATTACAAAATATGAAACATAAAGGCTTTCTAGCACAGAGATCACAACCCAAACACATATATCAGAAATACAGAAGAGAAAATGACTTAAAAAGGGGATGCGGTTGAATATAAAAGTATGATACGGTAGGTGTCTCTGCTAATAATCTGAAAGAACTCTGCAAATTAAGACCTAAGTGATTTCAACATCCACTTTAAGAAAGGTGAAGGGAATACAAAAGTAGATTGAATATGATCTTTACCCTCAAAGAAGGTGCTAATGGAAGCACAAAAAGCTGTCTATAAAAATATAATGTTGACTCTATGTACTAAGAGTACATACAGTAGTTTAAAGTAGTAACAACTAGTACATACAGTCAACACCTAGCAAGTTCCACTGAATAAGTCAACCTAACTGTACTCTATTCATAGCCTCTCATCTATGAAAAAAAAAAGCCTCTCGTCTATTAAAAAAAATCAAACACCAATGTTTTAAGCAATTTTATGTTATTTTTGGAATTACTTAAAGATTTATTGATATTATACTTTGCCTAATAGTGCTACGTTAACTTTAAATGAATAATTTCATATGTTATAGAGTAAGTCACATAGTTTAGAAGTAAATTTAGCATATAACTCAAATTTATGTCTATATGTGGAAGGAAAAAAACTTCTTTACAAATTATTTTCTTTAGGTCTTAGGTCCTAAACACATATTGGTAGGAAAAAAGTTCTTTTTTTCTTGTAGTGTAACAGAATTTTGAATTTATTCAGTATTTATAGTGTAAAGGATCCCCATGAGCCAATCTATAATTTAAATTGCAATTTCAGGAAATATGTTTTGGGAAAGGTAGTTTAATTCATTAGCAGGCAATTAATCTTTGACAAGTTATTCCATGTCACAGATAGACTGTTTCAAAAAGCAGAATTTTGCTGATAGAATTATTCCTAATTTTTTAGTTCATACCAAAACAAGTTCATAAAGTTAAACTATTATCACTAGAATAACTGAATTGTTGAGATATCTGCTAGCTAGAACACCACAAAAATTAAAGTATTAATATTAACTAAAATTATTACAAAGATTTTGTAGATAAAATATGTCATAACAAGTCAACCAGTTTTTTGTTTCTGAATTCATATATTATATATTTAAAACACAATTATATTACCTAGGTTAGTTAAAAATCAATTAATATTTAATGATGAATTTACTGTTAGAGGCATCATTTTGATTAATATTCTATGTTTAATACTGCCTGTATTAGAAAAAAATAAACACAAATATGGGAATTTTAAATCACTGTTCCCTAATTATAGATATAAATCTAGGAAGGTCTTTAAGGTAGTATCTTAGTTCAGAATCTACTTTCAGGCCAGGAGACTTCAAGTGACTGTTTCAATGCCACAAAGTTAAAATACACAGGAAGATTTAAAGTTCTTTCTTTTTTCCTAGTACAGTGCTATTTCTACTACATCATGATATATACCCCAGAAGTAAGAAGGGACTTAATTTTAGCCTGTTTCATTAAACAGATGTTTTACACGTTGAATAGAAATGAATAGAAATTCAACATATTATCTCTAGAAAAAGAGATGATAATAGTAATATCTTAGTATTTATTCTTATAATTTCATTTATTATAAAACATGTACATGTTCTCAAAAGACATGTGGTGATATATTAGGTATTTATTTTAAAGATAACACATGGAAACATTCAGTGGAAACTATGAGTAAACACTGTACTAAATACTAATTATATTTAATAATGGTTAGTGTATATAGTCAACATTCATAGAGTGCAGAGGGGATATTTGCCAATATTGTCATGCTGGATAATTTCCATACTAATTAGGCACCAGAAAAGAAGGCTGGATTAAACAACTGAATTTACAGATGCCATTTATCAATTCTGTTTTATTCTTTTAGAAGATTTGAAATGAATTTCAAATGCTACCTGCAGAAAACAGTGAAAGACGTATAAAGATTTATTTTTTCACCAAGATATTAACCTAGTTTGTGTACAATGAATATACCTCACTTCTGTATCTTTAATACAGTTTCATTTATATTATTTTTAAAGTGTCAAAAACAACCCAATGTAATTTTTTAATTTCAGGTGTCCATCATTTATTCATAAAAGTAAAGGCTTTATGTGTTTTTGTTTCTTTTTATTTAGCTATTTGGGGAATATTTCTTTTGCTGTGTTGTATTTATTTTTATATCCCTATTAATATTCCATTCTGGGCTAATTATAGCAGTGTGTATATACTCATTTACACATAAAGTATAGTGTGTTATTAGTAAAACTTGTGTACAACTTTATATTTATTCTACTAAATTGTTGATGAACAAGCATTGTTTGGTATTTTAAATGATTTCAATAAACTCTCTTAAATCAAAAATATCTTGTCAGTTGATTAAAAACTTGCAAACACATACAATGTGTATCATCATTGATGTTACATTTTTAACTGAAGTCACTAATTTAGAATCATATTAAAAACAGAGGATTTGAATTATCCCAAGCACTTATTGTTCCTTCTTATAAAGAAGCAATGTACTTCAATGGTGAGCAAGATAGAACAAGTCCTGGATCCTCTCACAGACCCCAATGGGAGAAATATTGTTTTGCCCTGAATTAATAATTAATAATTCCCCAATATTGATAATCTCAAGTAGTTCTTCCTCTTACATGTTCCTCAAATATCTGTTTGACAGTAGAGATATCCCTCTTCAAATATAGATATAAAAAGATTAAAAGTCATTGATCTCCAGTGCATCCCAAACGTTACTGTAAACATGAATCACTTGGTCATCTGGTTAAAGCAAAGATTCTGACTCAGCAGGTCTTGGGTGAGCCTGAGATTCTGCCTAATGAGCTCCCAGGTGATGGTGATGCTGCTACTCCAAGGCACACACTTTGCGTAGCAATAAGTAAACTACATTTCCTTCCCTCTTTTCTTTTGGGCTTTCCCCAACCCAGGTGAGTTTCAATAGCCCTAGAAATGTATTTCTGACATTACTCACTTAGAAATAAGAACACAGCTTATTAGGGAAAATTAATAGTTGTTCTTCTTTCCAGTGTTATTTTATTTTAAATAAAATTGAAATAGTACCAGTATACTATATTTCAGGTTATAACAAGTTAAATAGGCTCCGCTTGACTGACTTGCAATTTAATTGCCATTTATAGCTTTACTTTTTTGAGAACATAAATTCTAAAATCAAAACAACTGACTTAATAATGAACTTTTGAAATAATGCCCATTTATAAATTTGACTTTACTGCATTTTATAAACTCAAATAAACAATAAAAACTCAAATGTACCAAGGAAAATTATAATGGATCATGTTAAATACCATGATATATGATAAGTATTTAAACACATATCCCATAAATGTACCAAACATAATTTATTTGTATAATATAGAGCAATTATGGAAAACAACAAAATTGACAAATAGTTTATAAAATATAATTTATATGGCAATAGGAATATATCACATTTTAAATACATATTCTTTTTTGTTGTTTATTTCAAAATATTATGGGAGTACAAACGTTTTTGGTTAAAAGTATCAGTTTTGTTATGCTTGAGTCAGTGTTATAAATGTGCCTATCATCCAGCTTGTGTTCACTGTAATTGTTAGGTAGGTTATTGCCCATGCCCTCCTCTCTCTCCCTGGTTTGATTTCCACTGAGTTTTACTCCCCTCTGTGCACATTTGTGCTCATCAGTTAGTTCCAGTTTAATAGTGAGTATATGTGGTATTTGTTTTTCCATTCTTTAGACACTTAGGATAATTGTCTCCAGTTCCATCCAAATTGCTGCAAAGGACTTAATTCATCCTTCTTCATGGCTGAGTGGTATTCCACAGTAAAAATATACCACATTGTGTTAATCCACTGATGAATTGATGGGCACATGAGTTGATTCCACATTTTTGCAATTGTAAATTGAACTGCAATAAATACTTGAGTGAAGGTGCCTTTTGATAAAATGACTTCTTTTCCTTTGGGTAAATACCCTATAGTGGGATTGCTGGATCAAATGGTAGGTCTGCTTTTAGTTTTTTGAGGAATCTCTATACTGTTTTCCACAGAGGTTGTACTAATTTGGAGTCTTACCAAGAATGTATAAACATTCCATTCTCCCTGCACCCATGCCAGAATCTATTCTTTTTGGACTTTTTAATAAAAGTCATACTACCTGGGATAAGGTGATATCTCATTGTGTTTTTACTTCCCATCTCCCTGATGAGTAGTCGCATTGAGCACTTTTTTATATGTTTATTGGCCATTTGTCTATCTTCTTTTGAAAATCTTCTGTTCATGTCTTTTCCCCACCCTTTAATGGAGTGGTTCACTTTTTCCTTGCTGATTTGAGTTCTTTGTAAATTCTGATTATTAGTTCTTTATCAGAGGTATTAGCTGTAGGCTGTCTTTTGCTGCATTTTGTAGGTTGTCTATTTGCTCTGTTGACTATTTCCTCAGCTGTGCAGAAGCTGTTTAATTTAATCAAGTTCCATTTATTTATTTTTGTTGTTGCTATGATTGCCTTTGCGGTCTTCTTCATAAATTCTTTGCCTAGACCAATACTAGAAAAATTTTTCCAATATTTTCTTCTAGAATTCTTGTGGTTTCATGCCTTAAATTTAACTCCTTTATTCATCTTGAATTAATTTTTGTGATTGGTGAGAGATAATGGATCTTGTTTCATTATTCTATATGTGTATCTATATGTATATTCTATACGTGTAACTATATCTGTATTTTATATAAATTCTATATAAATTTCCCACTATCATTTATAGAATAGGACTTCTTTTCCCCAGTATATACTGTTTTCTGTTTTGTCAAAAATCAGTTGGCTATATGTGGATGGTTTTATATCTAGGTTCTCTATTCTATTCCATTGGTCTATGTCTCTATTTTTGTGCCAATACCATTCTCTTTTCATTACTATGGCCTTGTAGTATAGTTTGAAGTCTGGTAATGTGATGCCTCCAGATTAGTTTTTTTTACTTAAGATTGCTTTGGATATTCAGGCTCTTTTCTGATTCCTGAAGATGGGGCCCCGATCCCTTTTGGCTGGTTAAGGTCTCTATTGAGAAGTGTTCAGTTAGTCTCATGGGTCTTCCTTTGTACATTACTTGATGTTTTCACCTCACTGCTCACAGGATTACCTCCTCTATATTGGCTTTGGACAGTCTGATGATTATGTGTCTTGATTATTGCCTCTTTGAAATGAATCTCCCAGGTGTTCATTGGGTTTCTTGTACCTGGATGTCTAAATCTCTAGTAAGACCAGGGAAGTTTTCCTCAATTATTACCTCAAATAGGTTTTCCAGCGCTTGCATATTTTCTTCTTCACCCCCATAGATGCCTATGATTATTATATTTGGCCATTTTACATAATCTCGTATTTCTTTTAGGCTTTGTTCATTCCTCTTAATTCCCTGTTCTTTATTTTTGACTGACTGAGTTAATTCAAAAGAGTTGTCTTCAAGCTCTGAGATTCTTTCTTTTGCTTGGTCTAGTCTATTCTTAAAACTTTCCAATGTGTTTTGTATTTCCTTAAATGAATTTTTCCAGAAGTTCTATTTTTTTAATATGTCAGTATCTTTAGTGAAGTTTTCATTCATTTCCTGAATTATTTTTCTGGTGTCTTTGAGTCAGTTTTCCATTTTCTCTTGAATTTCATTAAGCTTCCTTGCAATCCATATTTGGAATTCTTTATCTGTCACTTAAATATTGTCATTTCGGTTGGTATCCATTACTATGAGAGAGCTGGTGCTCCCTTGTAGGGGTGTCTTTTTGCTCTGATTTTTCGTATTTCTGGAGTTCTTTTGTTGATTCCTTCTCATCTGGGGCAGCTGTCACTTCTTACTTTTGGATTTTCTTTTGTTTAAATGTGGCTTTCTTTTTCTTTCTCCCATATTTGTAAGGGAGTGTCTGTAGCATCTGTTGGCTTTGCTTGTGGGTGCTTTGAGGGGGTTCTGGCTGTATGCCTTGGTTTTAGATATTCTTGTCGTGGTGGTTTTCTCAGTTGGTAGTTATTTGTAGGCTGTGGCAGTGGTGAGCTATGTTTGTGAGTAGATTCCCTGTCTCTTTAATAAGGGAAGATAGAGGTCTTTGTGATCCTTTCTCTTTCCCCAGCCCTGTGGTCTTCTTAACAGTTAGAATTGTATTGGCATGTCCAGTTTAATCTCTGAGACAGTAGGTGGCGTTTGTGGGTAAAAGTCAACCACACCCTGTAGGTGGCGTTTGTGGGTAAAAGTCAACCACACCCTGTATGACTGAGTCAGTAAATGCTATACAGGACTGTGCAAATTGACCTCCCTGTCAGTAGGTGGCACTTTCCTGAAGAAACAAGCTGCAGTGTTATTCTTGGGACCTGTTACTGGCTCTAGCCCCTCTGGAGGAATACTTGAATGTCCCAGGTGGTGGGTGAGGCCCTGGCACTTCCAGAGGAGTCCTTATTGTCCACCATAGCAGAGGCAGGTGGGGGGAGTGAGGCTGGACAGGGCTGGGTTGGGTGAGCCTGACCTCAGGCTCCATAAAAACTGGTAAGGTAGCTGTTTGGTGGGGGCCAAAGGGGAAAGCCATCAGGGTGGGGCTGAGGGGGCCCATCCATCCAGAAAGTTTGCTTGTGGAGGTAAGGGCCATCTGAAATCCACAATCTGGCCGTCGGAAGTGGGTTTTGCTCTTCTTTCCCCTCCCCTGCTCTACAGTTTCCCTCAGGAATCTGCCAGTAGGCAGGAGCTCAAGCTAGCTGAGCTCCCCAACAATGCCACTGTAGAGTGGGATCTTCCCTGTGTAGGATCCCACCCTGGGCTGACAGCACAGCTTTCCTGTGTGGGAATGGGTGCTTCATGAGTGTGCTGTGGATGTGACACACACTGCAATCTCCTCTCAGTTCTGCCCATGCAGGCTCCCTGGTCTTCCGAGATCAGTTCACAAATCTTCCCCGCATGTCCCTAAACAATATAAGCAAGTCCTGGGTATATGGGGTCTGGCTGGTGGGCCTGTCTCTGGGTCTCCAAAGATCAATCCCTGATGATGCCAGGGAGAAGTGTGCTGGTCCCGAGTTGCCTATGGGTTGTTTTTCTGTACAACATCTACATCTATCCTGCATCCACTCACTTTCCTCTCTTCATTCATAAATGAATAAAATCAATCAATAGTCACTGAGGATCTACTCTGTGCCTGGCTGTATGTTAGTTACTAGGACTCAGTGGAAAGACATAATTCCTACTCTCTGAGTATTTGTATCATAGCCCCAAAGGAGACGATAATTAAATAATAATTTTAATCACAGTTGTTATAGTTGCTATAATAGACTAGTATTACAGTAAGAGTGGGCACATGATCTATTTCAGGAATCAGGAAGACTTTCTTTGGGAATTCCTGGAATTGATGTTTAAGTTGGTACCTAATGGATGGAGAGTTGGCTCGGCAAAGGGTAAGGAAAGAAGCACTTCAAGGAGAGAATGGAACAACTTGCAATAAAATAATCCCATAGTATAGTTTCCAGGATCAAAGATCTATTTCAAAAACAGGTAATAAAGCATATAAGCAGAATTATATCTTAACCAACTTGAGAAAATATCAAAGTTATGCCTGAAGGCATACTGGAATAACTGGAATAATAGTTAAAAATTTGTTTTCACTATGAAACAATTGCTTGTCCAAAATTCTTCTGCCTTGTCATTAATGCTTATGCATTTGTGAATACAAATCTGTCTTTGCAAACTATATATACTGATTAAGCTTTGTACTCTGTCTGGCAGCTGCTATTCATACACAACTTGGGCTAACTTCAATGAAGTTCTTTTTTATAGTAATTTGCATTGTTAACTTAATCTCCAATGAAAATGATGTATACAGGAAGAATAAAGATAATCAGAAATCATTATTTTAATTTTTCAGGAGTTTAAAAGAAATTTTTAATAGATGTAAGAACACAGTTATTATAATTGTGAAAATTTAATATCCTTTGAGATCTGTTTCATACCAATGAAAAGAAGACTTTTAGGGAATTTCTAAGACACAGGATTATAAAGTATCTGTTGAATAAGTATACTTAGCTGACCCATTCAGCATAAATTTCTGTCTAACCTTTCCCTCCCTCAAAGTGCCTGCTTCTGGTTTCTGCAGGAGGCAATCCTTCCCAGTCTGTACGATGCACAGCCTGCAGGCTGCAGCCCTTTATATAAAATAGAGCTCTCCTCTCCAAATTTATGAACCTTGTGATTGTTCAGTTGACAGACCTTAAACTGATCTATAGTATCAATGCAATCACAGTTAAAGTCCCATCATGGTTTGTTTCGTGTGTGCAGGAGGGGTTTGGTAGAAATTGGGAAGTTGAATCTGAAGTTGGTATAAAAATGAAATGACTCAGAAAATCCAAAACAACTTTGAAAAAGATCAATAAATTTGGATGAATATACTATGTGATTTCAAGACATTATAAAGCTACAGTAATCAATACAGTGTGATATTGGCAAATAGGATCGACAAATAGGATAGACAAACAGGATAGAATAGAGTCCAGATGTAATCCCACACATAGATAGACAAATGATTTTTGACAAAAATGCAAAGGTGATTCAGTGAAGAAAGAATGATTTCCCCCCCCCCAAAATGGTGCAGAAATTATTGGTTATCTATGCAAAAATATATATATATACATGAACTTCAATCCAAATCTTACACCATATAAAAAACTAACTCAAAATGTGTCATATACCCAAATATAAAACCCAAAACTATACAGCTTCTAGATAAAAGCATAGAACAAAATCGTTTTTCTTTGGATTAGGCCAAGATTTCTTAGGTATGACACCAAAAGCACATTGCAGGGTCCAAGGAAAAACATCCCCTTTGCCCTCTGAAGGTTCGCTGAAAAATCAACACACAAAAGGCGGATTATTAGGAGAAACAGCATATAGATTTATTTTAATGTGTATAGCTAGGGGAATCATAGGAGAATGATTACCCAGTAACCTAATCAGGTATATATGATTGTATATACCTCTTTTAGGGGAAAGAGAGATGGGGAGGTGTGGTTGATTTAGGAGGCTAGGTAAATGATTTTTATGGAAATTCAATGGACTTAAACAACAAACAATAGACTGGGACAAAGTCTGTTGGACCCACAGAGAGGACAACGGTTTGTGACAAAAGTCTGCCCAGTTGTGTTGACAGACTTTAGTCTTTATTCTAGCAATATGAGTTCAGTCAATGAAATCTCAGGGAAGGGACCTCAGGTAATTGTTTTCTTCTTTGGCAGGCCCAGATTTTAGGCAGATAAGAGAACTTCAGAGAACAACTTCATCCTGTGTTTTTGGAGAGACATAGGATTGTGAGACAGGGCGTAGGGGGTAAGGTCAGAGAGACCCTGAGGGTTCTTTTTCAGTTCAGCATATCAAGGTGCCATATTTTGGGGTATTGGTTTTTGAGCCTCAACAACATAAAAGAAAAAATTAATTATCTGAAATTCATCAAAATTAAAACTTCTCTTTAAAACATACTCTAAGAAGAATAAAAAGATATGGTGGCCCACGCCTGTAATCTTAGCAATCTGGGAGGCAAAGCGGGAGGATTGCTCAAGGTCAGGAGTTCGAAAAAGATAAACCTCAGATTGGGAAAAAATATTTATGTATCATAGGTCCCATAAAGCAGATCTATGTGGAAGATAAATATTTTTTAAGAAAAACCTAAAAATTCAATAATAAGAAAGCAAACAATTTTTTTAAATACGCAAAAGATTTGAACAGTTACTTCACCAAAGAAACTATATATATGGAGAGTAAGAACACGAAAAGATTATCAACATCATAAGGAAAATGAAAATTAAAATCATGAGATACCATATATCTATTAGAATGGATAAAATCTTTAAAATTGACCATACCAAGTACTAAGAAAGAAGTACTGGAATTTTCATATACTACTGTGAGCTACTTGAAGGCAGCGATTTTAAACCTTTTCATCTTCATATTCCCAGCAGCTGGCATGTCTAGCATGGAGTATATAACATACTAATATTCCTTAAGTATTATTCATAAATACACATCAAATCTTTCATGATCATTTAGCAAGCAAATATCTATATTATTCCCATATTATAATAAATATATTTAAAACATTTAATTTAAAATGAAAATGTGTTAAGTATTGAATCCTTGAATAAGATCATCCATAACTTAATGTGAAAAGTCAAATTTCCTCATAAGGAAAAAAAATATGCACCTATAAGACTTACAAATAATGAAGGAAATTAATAGTCACAGCAGTTCTAACATTATCCCCAACCCAAATTATGTAGAGTTTGATCTCCATTGGTATCCTTGCAGTTTATTATTTAGAAGCCTAGTAACCTTTGCACTTTTAATACTTAAATATTTTTCCTTTCCTTCTTTTTATGTCTAGATCATTTCTTAAAATAAATTGCAAAATGAAACAAGTCAGTTTGTTAGAGCACACATTATACTCCTGAGGTAAAATAAATTGAGCTTTTAATACAGACATGGTGAGATAACTAATAATCTTAACATGCAACATAAATAATTGAAGGGTATGAGTGGAATGGAATAAAATGCCTAATTCACACAGTATTACATAATGCATTGCTGAGGTAACCTTTGGCTAATAGATTTGGTTTCTGCACCACAGAACAAAGTGCTTTAGTGCCATCTCCTGGCAAGTATAATGATCCTGAAGTATAAATTTCAAGTAAGCCCCTTACTTGGCCAACAAACATGAAAACATATTAACGTCTCTAATCATCAGGGAAATGCAAATCAAAACCACAATGAGATATCACTTATCTCCAGTGAGAAAGACCTTTATCTAAAAATCCAAAACAACAAATGTTGGCATAGATGTGGAGAGATAGGAACACTCACACACTGCTGGTGGGACTGCAAGCTAGTACAACCTCTGTGGAAAGCAATATGGAGATACCTCAAAGAATTACAAGTAGTTCTTGTAGTACAAAGATACTGTACTTTGTACAAAATGTACAAAACTACCATTTGATCCAGCAATCCCATTACTGGTAATCTACCCAAAGGAAAAAAAGACATTCTATAAAAAAAACATCTGCACTAGAATTTTCATAGCAGTACAATTCACAATTGCAAAGATGTGGAAACAACCCAAGTGCCCATCAATATATGAGTGGATTAATAAAATGTGGTATACGTGTACCATGGAGTTTTACTCAGTCACAAAAAAACAATGGTGATTTAGCATCTCCTGTATTTTCCTGGATAGAGCTGAAACCCATTCTACTAAGTGAAGTATCACAAGAATGGAAAAACAAGCACCACACGTACTCACCAGCAAAGTGCTATTAACTGATGAACATTTAAGTGCTCATACAGCAGTAACATTCATCGGGTATTTGGCACGTGGGAGAGGGGTGGAGGGTGGAGTTTATGGCTATATTCATACCTAATGAGTGTAGTGTGCACTGTCTGGGGGACAGACACATTTGAAGCTCTGACTCGGGTGGCGCAAAGGCAATATTTGTAACCTTGCCAATGTCATTTAATGGAAAACACTTTCCTTTCTCACTTAATTTATTAGTCTTTCTCCATTCTGTTAATTTTCTAGACAAACCAGAGTCAGTTTCTGGATTATCTATTTTGTTCTATGGTTTTGACTCTCCTAATATGATTTCAACACTGTTTTCATTATTTTGTCTTTGTAATCTATTTTTCAGTGTCTGAAAAACAGTAAAGAAAATTCGCCATCATTATACCTGAAAGACTGAATATAAAACAGGCAATGGCCAGACCATTTATGACAATAAAACCCTAATCTGCAACCTATGCAGCAACCAAAGCTGACCCACAACCTCTGTAGCAATAGCTGATCAAGACTTGGTCAATGACTGACAGCTTCCCTATCGACTTCCAATAAGAAAAAAACAAAGCCAAATAAATATGCTCTCTAAATCATAATAGGATGCCCTGCTTCTAGATTTTAGATAATAGTTGCCTGCAGCGCATGTCAACAACCTCCAATCAGAGCACACCTAAAGCCTCTCTTTTTCCCTCAAAAATTTTCCCATTTCCCTGCTTGCCTTTGAGTTTCTGCCAAATGCAAGTGATTGAGCCTGACTCCCTTTCTGTAGCAATCTCTAAATAAATAGCCACTGTTCTCGTTTGGGTTTTCTTCATTTATTTCCATACATTTCTTTTTTAAAATTTCCATAGCATTAACATCTCTTTAATTTTTCAGAGAATCACTTTTGAGGCTGCCCCTATCTTTACCTTGAGCAGAATACTGAAACTTGAACACCAAAAAATTTTCAGGTGCTGTGTTTGCAGGTATAAAACTTTAATTTTTCCCCAGGAATCAATCTTTAAGTCATAAGTCACCTGGGCCTGGGAGGCCTGTTCAGAGATATTAACGAATGGTGTCTAAAGATCTACCAAAATTCATTTATTTTTATTTTTTAGGTAAGAAAGGGCACATGAGAAAGGAAATTACAACAAATAACTGGAGGTTTTAGGTCTTTTTCTTCTTGAATTACAAACGCTGACATAGAAATGCTTATATGAAAATGCTTTCTTATTCCCAGCACTAACAGTGACCCACGCAAGTAAAAAGACCTGAAATTCAAGGAATATAAACTTAATAAAAAATCTGCCTCTGGAAGTAGGTGAAGCTAGTATGTATGGTGGATAGATAGAATTGTAAGATTGCCTCAAGATTTCCACCTGCCTAACTAATATATGCTGTGTAGTCCTCTCCTACCAGAATTTTGTTGTTTTTATATTAGTATAGGTTATTGGACACAGATGCATCTTTTATTTTAATAGGGCTATATTTCCATTTCAAATATGTAAAATTATAAGATCAAAGGGAAATTTTCTAATACAGAAAATACTGAGGGCTAAGTTAGGCCCAATATATACAGTAAATGATATTATTAACTACTATGTTTAATAGTCTTATTGAAACCTTTGAGGAATTGATCTTGCTGGAGGTTTGGAAAGACTGGAAATCTTCACAAACTGAAATACGTCAATGGCTTGGGCATAGATTAACAATTTAGGCATTCATTGAGGGAGATTCTACTTCCTGGGATGGAGACAACTTACCTTAAGTGTGGAGGTGAGGTGGGGAGGAGAATGAGGGAAAATGAACTGCCTGCCCTAACATAAGCACAAGGAGGAAAAGGACTCAGGTAGCAAAGGTGAAAACATTCTAACCAAAAGCCCAGGAGATGAAGAACTAAGATGAATTTCAATCAGGTTTTGTCTTTTGAAAACTTCTGCAGAGCTGAACTATAAAAATAAACAGAAATCATCTATATGATAGTTAGAAGATGTATTGAGCCAACTTCCAGAATTCATTTTTTTTTTTTACTTTAATCCTTAGAATGACTCCTGTATATACCTTGGGGTAAAAAATGTGTGTAATGTGGTTCTGTTGGGACATACAATAAGTCAACTCTATTTTTTATAAAAACGATTATTAGAATTAAGTAAAAGTTATTGATTTCCTCTTCCACAAAGGTATCATAAATTCTGAAATTGTACTAAATTGTGTAGGTTGCAAAATATTTCTTTGAGGAAAATAACTGCATATTTGTTTCCCTTGCAGAGTTTAATTTTTCAAAAAAACCACTAAAGCAGCAGGAAGCAATGCTAGAGGCTATACAACCCAGCAAAATGATAGTAAGTGCCAGATTCCACAGGGTTTAGGGAGGAGGAGTTGACTGCAACATGCATGGCAGACTTCCAGAGAGAAAAGAACTATGTAGAAAAAGAGCTCTAGACATCTATAGAGAAATCCTTCTGAGTGTTTGCTGAGTCCTGACAGGGCATGTCCCAAAGTGGGAATTATAAACTGAACAGTTGCCACACATTCTATCTCCTACCATCCAGATGGAGAGTCTTCAGTCATTCCCCAGGACATGCAAAATTCAATAGACTCCCCAGAAGGACCAAAGACAGAGATATTATTTACATATGTGTATGTCTATATGTATGTATATGTATTAATATATAGATACATATATCATATTACATATATCCATTACATAGTCACCATATACTATGTGTGCATATACTGTGTCTTCATTATATATGTGTATATAAATATTACATAGAGAGAATACAGCAGTTACCTATTTAATAATCTGACCCCCAAAACAATTCTTCTCTAGATTACTAAAATTCTCTCTGAATTGCTATCAATTTAACTGTTGTGTTTATAGGTTTTTTCTTTCAAACAAAAATGTCATTCCTAGGAAGTACCATTAAGCCATTAACACCCTGGCTTTGATGAGTCTCTTTTGGATGACAGGAAGGGCCCTCCTGAGATGCTGTATACAGCTAGGTATACAGCCATCAGGGAGGACCAATCCTCCTGGCTCCAGACTATCTCTACCCAAGGCATAGTTCTAGCTTTGCAAATGTGATTAGATCACACTCATTAATAATGAAGAGACCTTAAGAATTGCAAAGTGCTATATAATCAATTGCTAATTTCTAAATTAGTTTTAACAGCATGTGGTTAGTAAGTTTTTATAATTCTTAAGTTAGTTGAAAAGTGAACAAGTCATCTCATGACCATTTTTCATGTCGGGATGCCAATCAGCCACACCGATGGATTTTCAAACAAAACTAACCATTTTTTTTTTTTTTGGTTCCCTTCTGATCAAGATATTTACTTTCTTATCTCATCTCAGCTAGTCTAATAAACCTACCTTACTGTGTGTCTGAGCCTCTGACCACTCTCTGTGAATCACTGTTTATATGAAAAAAGAAGGTCATAAAGGACCCCTCCAACATACCTTTAAAATCTTAAAAGGATTTTATGTAAAGAAACACTTGTACAGCATTGCTTTAAAAGTCCAAAAGTATTTAAATTTAAACAATTTAATAATATTATTTATTGAGCATGTGTTAGGTGTCTGACACAATTCTAACTTATCTGATTCCCATGTCAAACACATAAGGAAGCACTATTATTCTAATATACACATTGCTAATAAGGAAACCAAGAAGAGGAAATTTTGAATAATGTTGATCAAGGTTATTTTTGTACTTAAAAGCCAAGTAGATATATTCATTGCATTTTGATTTCTCAGCATTTGAAGTGTTTATTTTGACAAAAAAAATCCTCTCAGACTAGAAATTGATAACTGTTAATTCTGTGAGAAGATAAAATAGTAGTTATCCCACAGCTAATCAAATTTAAAAGTGAAGACCACAGCATGGTGGTTTTTTTAATCTGCTTTCTAAAAATCAACTCTAGGTAGCTTTTATCCCTTAGGAAACCAACAGTACATGGTGCCCTCATCACTCTCCCGACGAACTTTCCCAGCAGAATAAAAAAAATCTCTGGCTAATTCTATCAGTTCTTCATATACTCAGAAAAGGCTGTTTTTCACAGGTTTAGTCTGATCTCTGCTTCAACAGTAAGAAGTCAGAGTAAATTTATGCAAAAAAATTCTTTAAATAACTTTGATGAGAAACATTTCCATCTACTGCAGTCTGATCTCTAATCTTTGGCACATTTCCTTATAAATAGATATCAACATAACATTGAGAAAACTAATTTTACAAACAATTTAGTAACTTTTGCTGTTGAAAAGTGTGATCTATTTGGAAAATGATCCCATGAATGATCATTTTAAAAGGGCTAACAATGCTAAATTTATGAACGTTATAGATATTTACTTGTTTTTTTGCTTTTATCTCTCTCAAGCTCTAGCAACATCATCTGTTTGCTTCAACACTGAGAAACATTGATCTAATTCAACATAAGCCCAAATTAGAAGTGCTACTATACAAAAATTGCTGCTTCAGATTTCAACTAATTTAAAAGATATTGAGTAACAACTATGTGGCCAGCTCAATTCTACATAGTCTTTCCATACTTTAGGTTTTGTTTTCTAACTATTCAAAACCCAAACAATACAATGTAAAGTACAATAAAACTTACATATAAACAAAGGTTCTGGATATTGCCATGGAATTTTCCATAATGGGATTTTAGTTGCCATATAAGATATTTACTACAAACTTTTTTTATGCTAGAATGAGCATTGGACAATGACCATCCATAATTCTCAATCACTCAGGTTCCAGGACTAAGGCTGATTAGAAAGAACCAATAACTCTGCTCTCCTGATAAACGCTGTTCAAATCCCAGGAAAATTCTCCTCCATATCACTTGACCACTTGACCCTGTATCTTCTAACTAAAGACAACTGAATCCAAAACCATAAAGGTTTAATAATAGTGGTATTGCTAACACAGCTGATTAGAATTGTGGGGAGGATTTGAGTGGTAGAAACACTTAAGAAAGAGGAAAGACAAATTAGTTAACTTATCAAATCCTTCTTCACAGAAAGCATGAATGAAAGGAATTCTTGCATGGGATATTTCCCAATAGCACCAAGAACCCATTCTCTTGCTTCTCACTTTGTTTTGGAAAATTGTCTGGAAATGGTCTAAATTGTCTGGAAACAATTGTGTTTCTAAAGATAGTCATCAATTAGAGCAATATTTGTAAAATGTGCACATGGCAGCTGGAAAATATGTTGCAATATCAAATAATTCATATTATTATTTAAGTTCTATATATGTAAGTCTATAGGAATAGGCATAAATCTATACTTTTCAGACTAATTGAGCACTGAATGCTACCAGATGAGCCTTCTAATTGGTCCACATCCTTGTCAACAATTAGTATTGTCTTTTTAATTTTAGCCATTTTGGTAATGGCTTAATTTTATTGGTAAGGGGAAAAATACAAAACAAGAATTTTGCCTTAAATCTAGCTGCATTCTTTTGTGCCATACATGGTAGCCTACCATTTAAATTTGTCTTTTTTTTCTTATTCTTTTCAAAGAGTCTTTAAAAACATACAGTTTGAATTTGTTACTAGGTGAAATGGTCTTCATGATAGCTAGAGCTTTGACAGTCATTAGAGCAATTCGAAAATAATATACAATATTTTATGAATCTGCTGGAAGATGAAAAATCTTGAATAAATATATATATCAAACTTGACCTTAAAACAACTTTCAGATATATGATAGGAATTCTGACTAAATGCTAGTAATGAAATTAGATTTACTTTAGACACAGTCTAAAATGAGTTGTAAGTGTTGAGTGGAATAACAGAAGACCTTCATGGAACACATCATGGTCTTTGGCATAAAACAGAAACAATATTGAATTTGCAATGTCCAAAGCTATTTGATATGAATTATTATATGCTATTAATGTTAGCAAAACCTATGAAAAATCCAAATAGATCTAAATTTGGCAACTTCTCTTTTAAAAGGAGTTTATATTTTTTTAGCTTAGACTAAGTGTTTTTTAATCAAAAGAAATTTTGTGTGAAATGTGCAAAAGTGATAGCCAATTAAGAAAATTAAAAATTAAAAAAATATTTTGCATGATTATAAGGAGAAGATCCAAATTCAAATAATTGTGAAGTTAATTTCTACAAAGAACATATTTCTAGCATTCTAGATCAAGCTGTAGTCTTTACTAAACAAAGATTTTAACAAATTAAGCAACATTGAGTAAAGCTTGCCATATCCAACTTCCCATTCAGGTTTAAACTATGGTTCAAATGAAAACCAACCATAGGTTGGCCAGTGCTAATAACTTGAGAGTTATTCCAAAAAGAAAAACAATAATGTGGGTGGATCAGATCCTCTCTCTCTCTCTCTCTTTCTCATCAACAATGTCAGCTGAGATTCATAAACAGAAGCCACAGATGGAGTACGCCCTGGTGCTAAGAAGTGATTATGAAGGATCTTTTGCAAGTGAAGGAATCAGAGGAAGGTGGTGAGGGGAAGAGGAAGGAACACACTCAGAAATAAATAGAAATGAAAGACCTTGTAGGTGCCAAGAGGAAGCTAAATGGGGAGCTTAGAGGCCTGAAGACTCTTCAGCTCCCTATTCCAGGGAGACATAGTGAACTTCTATAAGAATTCGATAAGATTTCCCCATAAAGAAATACTGCTCCCACAATACCCAGTTCCACAGTACTCACCTCCTTGCAAGTGTCAGTTTGCATTTCTATCTCTCTAATAGGTCACAGATCTAAGAGAGCAGGATCTAAATATGATTTTCATTCATACCCTCAATGCCTAGCACACATTAGAGGCTCAAAAATTGTCTAATAAATGAAAAATGGATTTAATTTAAAAATTAGACCCTACGTCTTCCTTACAACTTCACCAACCTGAGTAAAAGAAATATAGAATTAATGACATTATAAGTTCAATCATGCAAAAGGGAAAAAGAGCAAATAAAAGAGAGCAAATAAAAGGTGGGGGAAGAATTGAACACCAGGAAAAGAATTCTAGAAGTGCTAGCTTGAGGTAGTGGTTCTCAAACTTTAGTGTGCATCAGAATCACTTGAAGGCTTGTTAAAATACAAATTACTGGTCCACATCACCAAGTTTCTAAATCAGGACCTCAGGGATGGAGCCAAAGAATGTTCATTTCCAACAAGTTCCCAGCTACTGTTGATGCTTCTGGCCAAGGACCTTCTGTAGAAAACCACAGATTTAAGGAAATGTATATGTGGGCAGAGGGAGATGAAGGAGGAGATAGAGAACATCAGAAAAATTATAATTGGCCTCATAGATAGAAAGGCATCAAGTTATGATATTCTGTCAGAATAATTGATCAAGAGGCTGTGATGGGTAACTTACAATTTTGGTAAATTTTGATTAATATTTCTGTTGTTAGCAAATATAGTTAAGATGATCATATGTCTAGCTTTGTGTGGGAGAGTCTTGTTTTTCTCCTATACCCCAGAATAATAATAGCACTCTCTTTATTTCTTCAGAGTGCTCCAATTGGAAAAATAAATTATATGGTCACCTTACTTACTTATAAGAATGAAATACAAAATGTATGCAAGCTGTGAGGGCTGCTTCTTCTCTGTCTTCCTGGCAAGAGAGTGAATGCGTTAAGGAAAAGGAGCAACAGAGATCTTTATCTACTTAATGTCCTTTCATAGGATCTTGGAAAAATACTGAGTAGCACACACTGGTCACGACAGAGAGACAATACTCTATAAACCAAATAGGGAAAAAAATATGAGTGCCAGACTTGGAGCCAGGATGATTAATGGGTATTTCTTAGCCCAGAGAAAAGGTGACTTTTGGTGGCTAGGCTTTCTCAGGGCACACTTATAGGCAGGAAATAAACATTGAGGCCCAAATATTCTAACTCAGGACATCTGAGAGAGAGTCCAAAGTGGAACCTGCTTTTTCTACAAGCAACCAGGCGAACTCAGATGCATGCCATTCTCTGACCACACTTTGAAAAACACGTTGATAAATGTGGACAATGTCTGATGTGCTCCTCTCCCTGATAGAAATGACATTTTAAAATCTTAACAAAAAGGAATGAATTTATAATAGAAGAAATCTAGAAATCAGCTGAGTGTATATCAGAATTGCACATAGACATTCCTCTTTTCCACATAGAGGAGGCTGCGGTAGGTCCAAGATCTCAATTCCATACTTCCACTACTAAAACAGGAGAGCGGGTTAGAAGAAAAAGTGTCATCACAATAGGCAGAACTTGGAATTAGAGCATCTTTAACTACTTCACCCCCTTCATGAAATTAGAAGTTCTCTAGTAATATAAGCATATCATGGTGGGAGAACTTGTAAATTACTTACACAAAATTTCTCAAGTCCAAGGACATCAAGTATTGTCAGTAGAGCTGGGGGAGTCCTCCAGAGTTGTCATGAGAGATATTTTATAATCTGAAGGCACCTTGACTGCTATAACTTGAAATTTCCTTTATTCAGTAGAATTTACATAATCTTTAACAAAGTTTCCTCCGACTTGATCTCTTTATTCTCAGTAATATAACATTTGCATGATTCGATTTTGACATGTTAAGGGCTCCATAAATATGCATTTTCCATTAAATTTATGATATAGCCATGCTGAGTGTATCCTTGACATCGTGTCACCTTGGTCATACACTGACATTATAATATTATTTACTACAAAATTGCATTGACAGCATCTTAGGAACACTCTGACAGCATTTTAGTTGTAATCAAAGGGAATATTGAAGGCGTATTTTGAGAAAAATTACTTGGTGAAAAAAGAACACTATCAAATAGTGCTTCAACTTAATCATCATAGATTTCAGAAAACAATTTAACTATTTGAATGCTAGTTAGCAATTTATTCTGGATCAATGGCAAATAAGGGACTGAATTTTAATGAGAAAAACCTCTTCGAAAAACATAGGAAAAATATCTGGCTGTCTCAGGAAGCATAACAGACTCCAGAACCTACTGCTTTTATTTTCAAGGACAAAGCAATGTTATTATCCCCTGTTCACAGATTTGCCAAATAACTATATCAATAATGAAAATCCACACTATAATGGATATTTTGCAGCTGTGCATCTAGAAATATACATTTTAGTAAAGAGTTAAGCAGCATAGACTTCTACAAAGGTAAAGATATTTTGTTTGCTTAATTTTATAATAGGCCAGCTACTTGTTTAATCTCAGTGTCTCATTATGAACACATTTTCAGGCTTATATTGTCGATATCTCCACTTAGATTTATGTGTCAATTGCCTTCACCACATGCCACTAAGTATTTTTGGCAGCAGAGAAGAAGAAGAAAAAGTAAAATAATAATAACTAGCATTCGTAGAATGCCAGCTCTATACCAAACACTGTGCTAACCAAGCTTATTACAAGCAAAATCTCATTTACACATGATACAAATCTTACGAAGAAATATAATTATTATTCACACTCTACAGATGAAGAAACTAAGCCTTAGAAAGGAGAAACACTTTCCTAAAGACATATAGCTGGTGAGCAGTGGAGTTGGAATTTGAGCAAATCTGGCTCCAGTGCCCACGCTATCACTCCTCTTTAAAAGAAGTAAAAGGGAAAAAGTAGAGCCATTGGGTGTGTATGGTGGAAAGTAGCCAAATACATCTACAAACGCTTCCAGCTCATGCTCAGTGTTGTCTGTTTCTCTTTCCAGTTGGGAGGCAGGAGTAAGAGAAGGGTTTTTTACAGCAAGGTGAATGAAGCCCGAGTGAGATTTACCAGATCATTTCTGAGAAAGATTGCCGAAGGTCAACACCTGAGCAGTGACCATCAGAGCAAGGAAATACAGTGCTCCCACCAGAAGTCTAGTGGATGGTCTGAGAGAGAGGCAGGAAGATGTCCAACCTGTAGACAGGTGGGCAAAAGTCCGTCTGAGCAAATATCAGAGCAATAGCCGGGTTTCACAGTTTGGATCACAGTTTGTAAATTATGCAGTTACATTTAATGCTTCATTTTAGCAGCCATATGATCTTAACAACTTAGATGAGATGTGTTTTCAGTACCAAATTCTTCTTTTTTTATTTTTAACCAAAATATCTGTTAGGATCTTCTGGTTCATAGTGAAATCCTATCAAGTAACATCCAAGTTAAGTTCTGGACATCAATGACTTCTTTCTTAAAAATGTCATTTGCTGAGTGACTAAGGAACATGTGAATAGTATTTAACAGTTATGTAAATTTTTTTCTTATTTAATTATTTAATACTAGTATGTAAATTAACTTCTTCAAAATGTTCAGTCCACTCAATATTAGCCTAAGACAGTTGATAAGAGCTTACAGTTACCTAAAGAATCATACTATCAGCTTACATGTCAAATTACCCCAACACTTAGTCACTAGACATCTACTCCTAAATGAATCACTCATCTGCATTTATTTTTCAACTACAAACTTAGGAGGCTTCAATAAAATGAGTGATATTCAAGAGACTTTTGACTATAAACTTAGTTGTGTTCAATTAAACACTAGACATGGAAGATGGGTGAGTATCAATTTAAGAAACTATGCTACTAGTTTGTTGCTTTCAACTTAGAAAAAAATGTTAGTGCTTAAATAATTAACTTGAATACAGCTGTAACTTGAATTCCTGAATCTATTACTAGAAATCATTCCTGGTGATTTAGCTTTATATTTGATAATTCATATGTACCTATATATATGTGTGTATATACACATCGATATATATTAAAGAAAAGAGAATACACAAACATTTATTTGTTTTGGCTATAGTTTAGTGGCTGTAGTAGGTTATAACTATATTGTCAGAACAGTAAGAATAAAAAGTAATACATATGAACATATAGTTAAAAGTCATTGAAAAATCATAGAAAGAATTGTAAGTGTCCATCTCAAACTTCCCTTTCCCTCAATAACCCAATCCACATCCTCCATCAATTTTTTCAAATTTTTCTTTATTTTTTCTAGTTACTAGGTGGTTAACTTCTCTTCCTGAAGTTTTGCTGTATCTAAATTTCATTGTGTGATTCACTTTTTATGTTGCCTATTGACTTCTTAATATGATAAATAAAGACTATGATAAATATGACTTCTTAATATGATAAAGATGATTTTCCTTACACACGCTCATCTACTCCTTATGATAATATTGTTTTATCACTGTTCTGGTTGGTCAACTATGCAATTTCAAACAATGTATTTAAACCTACACTTTTTATCCCACAAACCACAGCCAGTATCTCTTGATAACCACAGCCAGTATCATTTGATAAGATGATGTCACCTGTAAGAGTCAAGTGGCGATTGATGAGTACATAAATTTTCTATCAAAGAAGAGTGCTAGAACTAGATTTCCTACTCTGTAGGTTCAGTGCTTTGACTCTTGTACACCAAAAACACAAAATTTTAGCATAAAGTTCAAGTGGATTATCTATTTTTTATGGCTTTATCATATTGATTTTTTTTCTAAGCTTTCAATCATTATACATTCCATTTATTCTCCCTTTATCTCTGAAGCACCCTCTCCTAAAGCCTTCCGATCTCCTGAGTCTGATTGTCCTAGTACTTATATTAGCTCATCTAATTAAGTAAGTCCCAGAGTCCAAAGGCCTAACAACAAGGACTTCAGATGTCCATGGGTAGGAGAAGATGGATGTCCCAGTTCACGAAGAGAGAATTCACCCTTGCTCTGCATTTTTTGTTATATGTGGACTCTCACTGGATTGAACGACGCTTTCCTATGTTGAGGACAGCAGATCTTCTTTACTAAGTCTACTGATCCAAATTCTAACTTCTTCCAGTGATTCTCACAGTCACATCCAAAAATAATGTTTCACCAGCTATCTGGGAATCCCTTAGCCAAGTCAACTTGACACACATAAAATTAATCATCACAAATTATATTGCTTTTACATCTAATAGTTGTCCTCTAACCTATATTAGCTCCTGAGACTTTCCTTGTCTTTTATGACTTTGACACATTTAAAGAGCAATGGTCAGATATTTACAGTAAATTCCCTCCTTTGGGGTTTGTCTGATATATATTCATGATTAAAATAAAGTCATGAATTTTGGAGATAAATATCATAAAAGTGATATATCCTTCTCAATGTACAATTTCAGAAAGTACATAATGTAGATATACATTATCACAAGTGATGTTAAACTTGGTCAATTTGTTAAGGTGGTGTCTTCTGTGTTTCTTGTATCTTTCTGGTCCTAGTCATGGAATCAACCACTTTTCTAAGGAGCCCTGGTTCATTTTATCAGAGAATGCTATTTAGAAACCAAGATCTGAGAACTAGGTATAGTCATTGCTGCTGGGGTATTACTCTCAAAACACAGGAAATACCGAAACACATATTAACCCACGTATACACACACATCTATATTTATTTTTTATACATGTACATTAATATATATTTTATAAAACCATGAGTTCATATTGTCATATTTGAGTCCAATTTAATACCACACAGTTCATTTGGGCACTCCTCTTTGTTTATTTTAACTTCTTTATCTGACAACGAGAGACCTGGCTTTCATCATCTTTTATATATTTACATAAATATACAATCAGCCCTTCACATCTGTGGGTTCCACATCCATGGATTCAACCAACAATGGATCAAAAATATTTTTTAAAAACTTGTATCTGTACTAAACATGTACAGACTTTTTTCTTGTCATTATTCCCTAAACAACTACTTACATAGCCTTTACATTTTATTAGGTATTATAAGTGATCCACAGATGATTTAAAGTATATAGAACGAGGTACATATATTATATGCAAATACCACACGATTTCATATCAAGGACTTGAGCATCCATGGATTTTAGTATAAGTTGGCATAAGTACACAGTGGGTTAGAGTGAAAAAAGCAATAGATCTAGAATCAGTACACCTATATATTACAATATCTGGCTGTGGGACTTCAATCTATAGCTCAGTCTTCATATATCAGGTAGCTTGCCATGATAACTATTAAGATCTTGTTCATTTCTAAAGCTTATTCTTCTGAGCCTCTGATCTCTTTATTTTGTTGTCTGTAATGAAGTTCTGGATCCTTGGAGCCATTAATTCAGCTTCACTGGTCAACAGTTTTATTCTTGTTCCCCTAACTTATATAGCAAAGACAATGTTAATGTTCTGATCATTATGCTTTCTCTCCTATATTGGACAGTATAAACATAATACCTTCCACTTCCATAGTCCTTTTCTAAGAAAAATTTCCATGTACATAAAACTTTAAGGCCAGCTGAGGGATCAACTCCAGGTAGTTCATAACCTCTAGGAGGCCATGTTCTATACTACAAGATGCTGCCACTTAGTAACTAGACTAAAGAATAGCAACTGACCAAGGAAAGTAAGTCTATAGAGCAGCCAGTACTAATGTTCTAACCATATATGCGTGACAGTAATTGGATAATTTATTCAGATTCTCTCTTGGTAATCTAAACATGAAAAAGAAGAAGATGAAGAGCTGGTAACAGGAGCAAGAGCTGAAAATATGCAGCCAAAAGGAGGTCATGAAGTATCAGTATTATAGTGGACCACAAGTAAAAATATATGTTAAAAGTAAGTCAAAATTGAGATAGATAAAGGATGTTTATAATAGAGAATGAAGCAAATAGTTATAGTAGAGGCTGAAATGAGGAAGACTGTGTTCCTTAGCAGTAGGAAATGGAGGATTTCCTACTGGTAAGGGCTAAAGCTTATTAGATTTTTCTAGATCATAAACTACTTTTTAGTCTCTATGGCCTCTGGCCTATTTCTGGATTCCTGTATGAATATTCTCTTGTCCTCATTCTCATGTGTGATATAATCACAATCTTACCATTTGAGATGACCTGAGTGAGTCCATTTCTAGCCATCAAAATAATCCAGCACATTTCCCCAAATATACCATAAGCTGCTCAAGTGTCCAACTGTGTCTTCTTCATACACACAACACATGGGGTTTAAACACTAGAGATACTTGCTGTTTTTTCAAAGATTCTAGAAACTAGAAGAGAGAGGTGATGCTCCAACCTAAAGGCTAGAGAAGCGGTGCATGTACCTGCACTCTTTCATACCACTAAGTATTAAAACATTTGCTCTTGATACACACACTACAAGAGTAACTGGAGTTTACTTAAAGTACAAACTGTGACAGGCCGTAACTTCTTTCACTTGTTATTACAAAACCACCATACTCTGAGACATTCTAAAACATCCCTGTGGTGAATCAACAGAAATCTATAAATCTAGTTAAGATGCTTGGATTCTTTCTCCCTGAAGAGACTGTGACACAAGACAAGCTTCAGCCTGAGGTCATCATGCATTTGATTCATGACATTTTTCATATTAGGTTATATCTGCAGGAGTAAATAGTCTGAAAGTTTCTTACACAATAATGGAAAAAGAACTTCTAGTAAGAGCTTTTGATGTCAAAATGTTTATAATAAAAAATAATTTATATGATGTTTTATGATGTTTAGCTTAAATATAATAGTTTTATCTTTAATATTACTTCAAAATATACCATTAGTGTCAGTGAAACTGGATTATCTGTATATCAAAGTCTATTTTATTTTAACATATGAACATTTATCAAAATGGTTTTATTATTAATTAAAAATGAAATCCCCTGAATGTAGTCATAAGTTTTGCTTGTTTTCTCAATATTCCAGATGTGTAACAGGAAGTTTACATAGACTCTATACATTATAGTTCAAAGTAAAAAAAATTCTAACGAATATACATTTTATTAATATTTTCATTCAAAATCCATCTCTGAATTTTAGTATCCAAAGTAATAAGGATTTTTTAAATCTACCAATAGATTCCATTTGTTCCTTAAATAAAGTTAAATAGTGAATAAACTATCTTCACCTCAACTATAATTAAGACAAAAACAATAATTTAATATACTTAAAAGGTAAATTAATAAAAATTTTCAGCTGGTCCAAAAAATTGTTCCCATAGTGATAGTTTGACTATAATATGATCCTTTTCTTCAAGGAAATGGTCTTTACCTTGCACCTTGAAATTGAGAGCAATTCACTATCAATGAAGAATACTCGCTACAAGAAAAGTGAGAATAGTATTGATTGAATTGCTACATATAACCTGTCTTGCCACTAAAACCTGTTTTCCCACAATCCAAGTCCTCATTCTTCATAAACTTTTGTACCTCATTGGAAGATTGAGTCTTCATTCTGAAGGCTCCTGTGTATACACATTAAATTAATTTGTATGCTCTTTTCTCCTATTAATCTCTTATCAATGGTTTTTTTTAGCAAAACTTGAGAGAACCAAGGACCCTGGTCCCTACAGAAGCCTGGAGCAGAGGAAGGGGAAAAAAATGTATAATTTATTTTTTCAACCCTCATAAGTTCTTAGTTGGGACACCTCTGTAACAAAAGAAAGATTAACAAGAAAAAAGGTATAAAATTTTATTAATGTTCATATGGACATGGAAGCCACACACAAAGTATGAAGATCAAAGGAAGAACCAGATGACTTAAATTTTGAATTTTTTATGCCATCCTAAGGTTACAGAAAGAATAGGCACTTGGGGCTTCTCAGGGAAGGTGGCATCACAGGTTACGGGAGAGTGAAGGAGGAAAGCATGTCAAGCAAAGGCTGCCTTGTTATGCAGGTGAAAATATTTCAGGTATCTTGGAGCTACCCTCAGAAAAAAATAGATGGTAGCCTGTGGTAAAAGTTTTTCTGACATACCTTTAAAAGTGTGAGACTTAGCTTCTTTTTCCTGTGAGTTAATCTTTCCTAGATCTAAGGAGAGCCTCAGAGAAAGCCTGTTTGCGTATGTTGTTTGTCTCATTTCCCCAGTGTACATTTCCTCTACAGATACAGGTTTTCCTCAAACCAGACAGCTTTTCAGGGCTATTGTGTTTTGCAGTGCCTCTGAACTGCCATATCAAAATATACCAAAGCAGTATATTTTGGGGTAAATATTCTAATTTTCTTCACAGAGGTATTTAGACCAAGTGTGGTTCAGGAAAGGTTTTCTGGCAAGAAGGTCTTCCCAGAATTAAGGAGAGGGAGCAAGAGTGTGGAGGTACAAAATAGACCCAAAGATGGTTCATTACTACAGCATGAACCATGAGGTGGCTAGTGAGTTGAGTGAGGCTAAGGGCCCAGATGGGTTAGGGGATAGTTTGGATGCTTGACCTCCTTATTGCGGACTACAGAGAGCCTAAAATAAGTTTGCAATAGGGGAGTAAATAACAAATTTGCATTAAGAGCGAGATCTGCTCAGTTGCTATGTGTTAGCAGCATGGGGAACAACTTGGAGTAGGCAAAGCTGAAAGGGTAAGATGAGATCTGAATGGACCAGCAGCAGAAGACAGTTATTAACTTTCATATCTACAGCCTAAGACATTATAAGTGCTAAGCATATGTTAAACTGCTACATTTCTCCCCCAAATAGCCTAGCCCTTAATAAATTCCCCATTCATCTAAATATCATACACTTCCTCTCCTTGCCCCTAGTCAACATAGCCTAAATCTAGCATAGGGATGAAGTTATTCTTTCAAGTAAGCAAAAGATATTAGACTTGTCTTCTACCACATCCAAGATCAAGGAGGAAAGAAGAAATTTCAGATGCCCAGTGCCCTGATTCTTTTTCTCAATGCTGGTGTCTGTCATCTCAGAAAAAAACAAAGCTCTTAAGCTTATATGCACAGGAATGCTGTGTGAAGGTCTAACAACACGAAAAGGAGTTAGAAACATAAAGTGTTAGATAAATACGAATGATTGCATAAAATTCTGCACATTAAATATCTGTTTACCATCTCTGTTTGATCACTCAAGTTGCTGTTTAAAATATTAACAGAAAAATGAAAAAACTAATATGCTTAACCAGTATGTAAACACCATAACAGAGGCCTTGAAAGTAAAAACACAAAAATTCTGCAGCCAGAGTATCCCTTTATTGTTGAAATTCTAAAACTACTGAGACATTAGCAGCTTCTCAAGACAGTTAAAGATAAAATAAAACTTGTAAAGAGAAGCTATCTTTTATACATATATTTGATTCCTTTCATTTAAGACAGTAAAGCTTTCATTAGCAACATAAGAATGTACACTCGAGAGTAAATTTTTTTCAAACAGTTTTGTTTTTAAAAACATCAGCCTTGCCTAGAATAACCAAACATAATTTTTTTACTTCTTTTTATATGATAGAATAAAAAATCATCCTAAGTTATTCAGTTTTAGAAATATAATTCTACTTAAATACAGACCAGATTTTCAAAACTTTAAAAATAAATTTAGGTTGAAAATGGTAATTTCCACAATTATTTTATTTTAGATAGTGCTATGGTCTGAATGTTTGCTGTCTCCCAAAATTCATGTTGGAATCTAAACCCCAATGTAATAGCATTAAAAGTTGGGGCCCTTGGGAAGTGGTTTAGTCACAAGGGCTCCACCCTCATCAATGGCATTAGTGCTCTTATAAAAGGGGCTCAGGGTATTCTCTTGCCCCTTCCACCATGTGAGGTTAGCACTAGAAGGAGCCATCTCAGGAAGCAGAGAGCAAGCTCTCATCAGACATGAAATCCGCTGGTGCCTTGATTTTGGACTTGGACTTCTCTGCCTCCAAAACTGTGAGTGATAAGTTTTTGTTGCTTATAAATTACCCAGTCTAAATTATTTTGTTATAGAGCAGCCCAAGTAGACTAAGACAGATAAATATTTTACTGCACATCTTTATTGTTTGTCTTAAATTATTATTCCTATTTTATACATAACTGCTTCTACTAAGATTTTTTTGGTTGATATTTTTTGTCACTGGATAATAACATGCCAAGTAAAATAAAATATCTACTAGTTTAATGTTTTCACATGGTTAACAATATGGATTTTGCCTAATACTTGATACCAAAGGATCCACATACTGGAAATGCCCTATATATATAGTTTCTGAGATAAAACATCCAGTTGGTGGACTATGGTTTTTATTCTGTAGTTAAAATGTTACTCTTTGCTGTATGTACAACATATTCACTAGCTCCAAATCAGGGACAAGGATGGTCTCAGTCAATAATTATCAATGAATAGACTGAATCTGATATCAGTGAAGCACAGGTAAAATTTTCCTGTCTTTTTTCTGTGTGTTTATTACTAATTGAATAAATACAACCTGTCAAATCCTAGAAGCAGTGGTAGGAAAACAGTAAGAATCAAAGACATGAAGAGTCATGAAATCAAATCTACACCTGCTCATTCAACACTCACCACACGCATCACTATGATAAGACCACAAGACTATTTAGAAATTGAGGGTAGGGGAAAACCATATTTCAGAGCCTAAAAACTACTAATTACAGCTTCAGAGTAAATCTGAATCAGAAATGAAGCAAGACAAATGCCCAGCAAATGCAGCAACTGAAAGTCTGGAGAAAGAACTGGGTTATTACCAGGAAGATGAGCAGAAAGGAAGTCAAGGAAAGTGATCAAATATCTGAAAAATCCCTAAGAACAAAGGTACCTGGAGCAACTCTTATAGCAAAGTCAAGCAGACGGGAAGGTGAGAAAAATGTCAGACACAGTGACAAGGGTAATGCTTATTTACAGACCAATATTTAATCCAACTAGCAATACCAAGGACAGAACATTCTGAGAGCCTGGATTCTTAATTCCCTGCCCTACCCTTTTCAGAAAGTTCTTGTATATCATTCTCTTAGGTGAATGTATACTGAGTTTAATATTGTATCCATATCTTTGTCCAAAAGGGAAAAAATACCAACTCAATAGATAACTTATTTAGAGTCAGCTGAGTAATATAAAAAGCACAGTAAAATCAACTAATTTAGCAAGAAATGCTCATTACAAAGGCTGAAAATATCCTAAAAACTTATTCAAAATTTTCATAGGCATTATTACTTTTTCTGCAGCCCTCATGAAAAGCTTTCTTTCATTATCTGTATAAAAACTTAATAAGCAATGGTAAGGGAAAATTCATGTTTATTTTTCCCCAACTAAATGCCAGAAACTGCTCAAGGTACTTTACATATATTATCCCATTTAAATGCTCTTACATTATAACTATAAGGAGACTACGTTTCTCACTACACTGAAGCTGGGAGAAGATATTTTGCAATAGTTTATGATACAAGAGAGATTTGAGGTAATAACTATTGTAGACACTTTCATTTGCTGATAGACAACTCATACTTATTATCCGTTTCAGTTGCCACTTATTCTCTTGCTGTTTAACTGTGTTACTCCCTGTGGTTTTGGCAAAATGATGCAAAACTAAGTAATATCATTAATCTCAATCCATGACCAGTTACTTCAACCTAAGATAATTTATTATGTACATATTCCTGACTATTTCATATTTGGCTTATGAGAAATTATAGCTTAAACATTTTCAAAAATGAGAGTAAGGAGTTAGTTAATGATGTACAGTTTGCAAGGCTTCAGCCCACAGAGGATACATAAATACAGAGAAAGTTTACCCACCAGTTAACTGCCCAGATCACCCAAGCCATTCACTACTTAAGTCTAATTGGTTTGCTATGAATATACTACATAATTTTCTTCGCTATGATAAAAAGAGCTCCTTAAGTTTTCTCCACACTTGAGAGAATGAACTTACCTAGAGATGAGAAAAGTGAATCAGAAATCAGGATTCACTGACCTTGCTTTTCAACTGTGCCACTCATCTGATACATGGATTGAGAGTCATTTCATTACTTTACATTCTTGTTTATTTAATTGTAAAATGTGAACAATGACACCTCACAATTAGGATGGAAAACAAATTCTTATATTTTTACCAGATGTTGATTTTCTATTGTGGACACATTCTGCATAAATTGTTTCTCAAGTAATCGGACAGGAAAATAGCTATGGAAGCCACACAATTAAAGAGAGTTGCTCACAAGCAATGGACTTCATAACATTTAAAACCAACTCTCTACTTATTTCACATTGTCCTGTGCATAGATCATCTCTACTTCCCAAGTTCCCAGAGGTTCATTTTAGCCCTGGAATCTATAATGTAAATTTTCTTCTTTCAATCATGCAGATCATAAAGTACAGGGAGATATCTCAGAACACTCCCTTAGGGTTAATGCTCAGGAGAACACTTACTTATTAGGTTGCCAAAAAGGCGTTGTTGTCAGCGAAAAGCATAGTAGAATCTGAGGATAAGTTTAAGGTTTGCTGACTACAGTGGCTATAAAGGCTTTAAGAGAAATGTCGGTACTGATCTGAGGTGGTGCTTTCTCTTGTCTTATTTTGTCTAGAAAAATACCTTGATGGATCTCTTTGAGCATGAAAGGTAATTTTCATATTTACCTCTACTACTGCCGAAAGTGCAGTTAAAGAAACAAAAAAAAATCCTAAAACCTTCTGTATAACTAAGAGGGGAAAATGTGACATTTTTGAGAATAGCCCAACAGAAAGGAGATAGCTGGAAAACAAAACAAGGCTCAGCAATATGGTGGGATGAGGCAAATGAGAAAGCCCGTGTGTTAACTAATGACAGGAAATTTCTAGGAACAGTAATAAGTGATTACTTTTGGCATTAATTTTTGAGTTTTTTCCCAGGCTCTCTGCAATCACCAAAATTTCAATGAAAGACTGCCAGATCTGACAATCATACAGTGTGATACCACAGAAAAGTGAAGGAAGAGGGATGGTGTCCAGCAAGAGATGAAGCCAGCCAAGGAAAAAGAACAGTAGCAGTGTGTGCTCAGCATAAGTAGGGTGGATGTCAATATATTCTTTTTAGATTTAAAAATAAGGTTGGCCTGAGAACACTAAAGAACAGAAAGATATCACCACAACCCAATATGGTATCTTCTAGCCATAGCTTATGGTTTATTTCTCCAGCAGCTGTGAGTATTTCAAACACCTACATGGCAGCAAGAAAACATTTTGATAAAATCTTTATTCTAGCAACACACATTGGTATGAACAAATCACATGCCTGAGCTGTTTAATTGAAGAAAATCACTTTAGATAGTAATATACTTTCACTGCATTCCCTTTTTTGCCACATTATTATTCTCCAAAACAATTTGGGGGTTATTATGAGGATGATGGTTCTATCAATGAATTCCAAGTATAATTGTAGCCATAAAATGACTTGTCTTAATTTAATACATTTGGAATATGTGGTAATTAAAAGAGGGAATGAGCTAAAGTTTATATTTGTCATATCAATGCAAAACAGCCACTAATAAATTAGTAATAAAAATGTAGATATAAGCAAATTTTGTTTCTTAAAAAACAAATCTAAACATTGCAGATATATTTGCATATGCAAACAACTCATTAGAAGGGGGAGTTGAAGTTGATTATTTAGGCTGGTGGTTTAATATACTGATTATACCGGGCTGAATACTGTACCACCTCCAAAATTAATTAAGGTCCGCTCAGAACCTCAGAATGTGACCTTATTTGGAAATAAGGTCTTTGCAGATGTAATTAGTTACGATGAGGTCATACAGGATGAGGGTGGGCCTAATCCAATGACTCTTATAAAACAAGGGAAGAGAGAAATTTAGACACAGAGTGACACACAGAGAGGAGAACACCACATGAAGATGGAAGAAGAGATTAGAGTGATACATCTAGAAGACTAGAAACGTCAAGGATTGCTGGCAACCATCAGAAGCTAAGAGAAAGGCATAAAACAGATTCTCTCTCAAGGCTGTCAGAAGGAATCAATCTGCCAACATCTTGATTTCAGACCTCTAGCCTCCAGAACCATGAGAAAATAAAATTGCTATTTTAAGCCACCCAGTTTGTAGTACTTTGCTACAGGAGTCCTAGGAAACTAATACATTGATGATGAATCTTTTCCATCTGATACATAAGGACATTGAATAAGGACATATTTTATTAAGTTTATTTGAGTAATTGCATGAATTTGGAACTAACCTTTCTTTCTTTGAATAGATTTTGCAAGTCAGTGTTTTCATTCATTCAGACCAATGTTCTATCAATTATCCATATTAGTAAAGAAATATTAATGTTTTCAGTTTTGAGACATCCTTTTTTTCTAGTGAAATGACAGCGTGTTGTTTCAACTCTTGCTTCCTGACTTTCAGATGAATTTCCAAGACAATTTCATCCTTCTTTAAATTCAGCATTTGCTTATATAATAGCGTTACCTGAATACCTACGATATATATCAAATATGAATATCTTGATATAATTTCTTTACCTTTTTTCCCTTTTAGCTTACTGCGTTCCATCACACTCAGGGAAAAAATACATACACACATGTTCTAAAAGACCATAATGCATAAGATCTTTTTTCTTCCCTCATTTGATGAAGGGTGAAGTAGCAAATTCACTACACGATTACAAATCTTACGTGATACAGACCCTAAATCAATTTTGAATAAAATCATAAATTCTAACAAAGATGTACCCAATATAGGAATGATACAAAACAGTTGTAAAATCCTCATTCAGGTACTTGAGCTAATAGCTAGGTGATTTAATTTACTCTACTCTTCTTATAAGAAAAGTACCATCTTTGTATTTCCCTTAGTAAATAGTAGAAATTAACCTTCTTTCAACAAGTTAGCATCCCCACAGAGGTCAGACAATTCTCTAATTCACCTGATTTATTTATTTCTTCTAACTATATTGACTGGGTCTTATTTTGTCTTCACGACACCATTTTAAGAAGCTAGCAATTGAGGAGAGGAAAGAGGAGGAGTAGAGGTATGGATGATATCAAAGGTGAAAAATGTTCTCACAATTCAAAAACACCTTGAAAAGCTAAAGCAGAAAATACAAGTTCATTTATCAGTAAGTAATATATATTTCAAGAATATGGGCCTGAGGAAATGTGATGAACTAGAACAATGCAGTAATATAAATGTATTTGATTTTCAGCTGATGTTTTCTAGAAATATACTTAAAAATAAATAAAGATTACATTTATTTCAATCTAATGACTTAACAATTAGACAATAATAATAAATGGTAATAAAAATGACAAATCTACAAAATATTTAAGTGAAAAGGGACCTTGGCAGTTAAGATATAATTTAAGCCAATTCTTTAACAAAAGTTCCCTAAAGCATCTCTCTAGACAGTGATTAAATACCTAAAGTATTGAGAAATTTATTATTCCAATCCATTTTGAAGTTAGATCTAATTGTTAGAAATTATTTTATGTTAAGTCATCTACCTATTCATCCTACTCCTGCCCTCCAGAAAGAGCGTCACAAAACTGGTCCAAATCTTGCTACATGTGCCATTACTGCAAATTATCAAGGACACTGATCAAGTCCCTAATTGATTAATTCTCCAAGTAAAATATCCTCAGTTTTATCATGTCCATCCCCAGACACTGAAGCAAAACCATGCTCATTGCCTAGCCGTATACACTCCTCAATTTGATGAAAGGACCTCCTAAGGTGAGCTTTTCAGAATGGAACACAGTACCTTGGTGAGGTCTTCCCAGCATGGAATTGAGCAGCTCTGCCCCAGATCTCACCATAGAAAATCAACTCATTTTATGTAAGATCACAGAAAATTCTTGACTTATATTGAGCTTATTTTCAACCCTAACTAAAATACCCCTCACTACTTAATATAAATCATTTTATTACCCAGCAGTGGTACTGATCAACACAAGGAGCTTATGTAATGAGTGCCATGGGTACCCACATATTACTTTTGGAAATGTGAGGTGTAACTTAATCAGTCAACAATGTGTTAAAGGAAAACATTATTATCCCCATTTACAGATAAAAGCCATGAAACACACATTAAATTACTCATTCAAGGTCACATATTCAAAGGCAAACAGAAATGAGTCTAGAATTTTCTAAATCTGGTGTGCTGCACTTCTCACAGCACCATACACTTCTTGTATCTTGTATATTTTCGATGCTATCTATAAGCATGATTTATAACAAATGAAATTATCCACGTAGTAACACAGGAATTAAAGTAAGAAATAGCTGAAACATATAACTCTATTGCTTATTTTTTATTCTACTGTGTATATTTTTAAAATATCTAAACAAAATATTTGGGGCTTGTTTAGTACTTCCCAAGAACAAGATTTTTGTTATAATATTTAAAACATAAACTACTTTTAATTCAAACTGACAGGTAATTTTTCTTAAGGGTCTAGAATGATGAAAGTAGCATTTTACGTTAAGGCTCTTGAGATGGTGAACAAGAATAATTATGCGGCTGAACTAAAAGTTATGAACTTTGATTTCAAAATTTATTAGTACAGACCTGAAAGCCATTTAAAGATTGAAAATGATATAGTTTCCACCAGCTCTTCAGTTCCTTTTCAACAGGTCATGGACAGGTCCATTAGAGTCATAAACCTATGTCTGCAAAGAGGACTCAGGTGGGATCCTGCCTAACATAGACTGTGGCTGATGCCTGGGAAGCAAGAGGAAGGTCCCTGAATTAGAGAACTTAAAGAAATTTATATGTGTAATTTATACACCACCCAATGGCCCTAGAAAATCCTACTTTCTTATAAGCTGAGAGACACTGTAGGGTGCACCTACAATGATTTACTTCTGAAAAATTGCTGTGGTATATTGTGGGATGATATCACAAAAGTTATTTGATTGAATACCATACTACCCTGAATTCGCTAAAATCTCTGTACCCAGTTCTGGCACAGGTTTAGGGGGGAATAAAGGTGCAAATCTGTCATTTCCACGTTAGATAATTCCCAAGATAGGAACCCTAGTCTGGTACACCAGGGTGACTATCATATTTAGCAAAACATTCTTATTTTATAACGCGATCAGCTAAAATGACTCAAACTCTCACCTTCCTTGATGGTGACACTCTCCATGGTCATGTGAAGGTCTGGCATTTTACTTCATCATTTTACTGCATTTTCTTGCATTCTGCTCTCAGGGGACTCATTTGGCCCTATTTGGCCTTGATTCATGCTCCACAACCTGCACACATTTTCTCCTATAAAATATTCATTAGGTTGTAGAAGAAAATTTTCCCTTATGGTTTTATTCTCTCAAAGACAATCAAGGAAGTATTCTTCTCTCTAAAGGATTTAATCAACTTTCCTCTAGCTTGCAACAACCACAGCAATTTATTTCCCCCAAATTATTGGGGAATACTTTGAAATCATGGAAAGAGTATTAGACTTAAAATCAGAATATGTGACCTTGAATAAAGTCTGTGCCACTAGCTTCCTAAAATCCTTTCATCTTTCTATTTTGAATGAAGGTTTTATTTGCTTTTAGGTATAAAAACACTTCAGAGCTATTGTAATGATAAAATGAGACCAATTTTAACTTACCAAACAAGTGGGTATTTAGAATATGTAAATTTTCTACTCAGAGATATAATTTTCCTGAATAAGACTTAGAGTTGCAACCATATTGTAGGCATTCATCAAACAAAAATTATTATCCAGGGAAGAAAAAGCCAATATGGTAACAGACAGTGGTTAAAAATCTCTATTGAGTATATTATTTTTTATTAACATTATTTTTAATTGGCAAATCATGATTGTATACACTTAGGGAGAACAATGTTATGCTTTGATATATGTATGCAATGTGAAATGATTAAATCAAGTTAATTAACATATCTATCACCTTATTAATCATTTTTGTCTTGAGACATTTGAAATTTACTCAGTTTTTTGAAATACACATTATTATTCACTATAGTCACACTGTTGTGCAAGAGATCTCAAAACTTATTCCAGATGTCTAACAGAAACATTGTAACCTTTGACCAGCAACTACTCATTTCCTCCATCCCCTTCCCTACTCTTTAATTCTGAAAGTTCAACTTTTTATATGTCACAATAAGTAAGATTGTACACTATCTTTCTGTGGCTGGCTTATGTCATTTAGCAAGATGTCCTTTAGGTTCATCCACATTGTTACAAGTGATAGACTTTTTTTATTTTTAAGGTTAAATAGTATTCCATTATATATATCTACATGTTATTCATCCATTGATGGACACTTACTTTACTAAATTTGTTTATCAGTTCTAATATTTTTTTATAGTGGAGTCTAGGATTTTCTATGTATATGACATATTGTCAGCAAAGAGACAATTTTACTTCTTCCCTTCCTATTAGGATGCCTTTCCCTTGCCTTATTGCTCTGGCTAGGACTTCTAGTACTATGTCGAAAAGTGTGAGAATGAACATCTTTGTCTTTTCCTTGAGCTTATAGAAAATGCTTTTTCAACTTTAGACTGTTGAGTATGATGTTAGCTATGTTCGTATGTCATATACATATGACCTTTGTTGTGTTAAGGTACACTCTCTTTGCACATAGTATCTTGAGAGTTTTTATTATGAAAGGTGTTAAATTTTATCAAATGCTTTTTCTGCATCGATTGAAATGATCATATGGTTTTTATCCTTCATTTTGTTAATGTGGTATATCACATTTATTGATTTACATATGTTGAACAATCCTGATATCTGTGGGGTGATTATCACTTGATTATGGTGAATGATACTTTTAATATAATGTTAAATTCAGTTTCATAGTATTTTATTGAAGATTCTTACATCTAAGTTCATCAGAGATACAGGCCTGTAATTTTCTTTTCCATATCTGGTTTTGGAATCAGGGTAATGCTGGCCTTGTAAAATGAGTTTCGAAGTATTTCCTCAACTTCAATTTTTGGAAGAGTGTGAAAAGGATTCGTTTTAGTTCTTTTTTAAATGTATGGTAGAATTCAGCAGTGAAGCCATTAGGTACAGTGCTTTTCCTTTGCTGGGAAATTTTTGATTACTAATTTCATCTCCTTACACATTGTTGGTCTGTTCAGATTTTCTATGCCTTCATGATTCACTCTTGGTAGGCTGTATGTATCTAGGAATTTATTCATTTCCTCTAGGTTATCAAATTTGTTTCCATTTACTAGTTCATAATATTCTCTTATGACCATTTGTATTTCTGTTGTATCAGTTTTAATGTACTTTTCTCATTTCTCATTTGAGTCCTCTCTCTTTTTTTAGTCTAGCTAAAGGTTTGTCTATTTTATCTTTTTAAAAAAATCAACTCTTAGTTTTGTTTGTTTTTTCTATTATCTCTCTGATTTCTATTTCATTTCATTCATTTCTTCTCTGATCTTTGTTATTTCCTCTACTCTGCTAACTGTGGAGTTAGTTTATTCTTCTTTTTCTAGTTCCTTGAGGTGTAATGATAGTTTATTTGACGTCTTTCTTCCTTTTTGATATAGCATTTATTTTTTGATGTAAGCTTTTTTGGATATAAGCATAAAGTTCAAATTTTCCATTGGAACTACTTTTGCTCCATCCCATAATTTTGTAATGTTGTGTTCCCATTTTCATTTGTCCCAAGGTATTTTTAAATTTCCTTTTTTATTGTTTCTGTCATCCACTGGTTGTTCAGGAGTATGCTGTTGTATTTTCACATATTTGGGAATTTTCCAAGATTTCCAAGTCATTGATTTCTAATTTCATGCCACTTTGATAAGAAAAGATAATTCATGTAATTTCAGTCTTTTTAAATATTTTAAGACTTATTATGTGGGCTAGCGTATGATCTATCTTGAAGAATGTTCTGTGTGTGCTTGTAAGGAATGTATAATCATTGCTAATGGATGAAATGTTGTGTATATGTCTGTTAGGTCCATTTGGTTAAAAGTTTAATTCAAGTGCAATGTTTTCATATTGATTTTCTGTCTAGATATGTCTATTATTGAAAATGGGGCATTAAGGTCCCCTACCATTATCATATTGCCGTTTATCTCACCCTTCAGATTACTTAACAACTTCTTTATGTATTTAGATGCTCCAATGTTAGGTACATATATATTTATAATTGTTATATCTTCTTGATTAATTGATCACTTTTTCATTATATAATAACCTACTTTGTCTCTTTTTACATTTTTGGCTAATATTTAATTTATTAGTGGTTTTTACTAATTCATTAGTGATTTATCAATTAATAATTGATTCATTATTGACTTAATTCTGTATGTCTATTAATGAGTGTTGGTTTTATAAGGAAATTTAACATTGTTAGCAAATCTTATTCCTAGAGTATTAAGATACTAAACACAATGTTTCTACTGAAAGCTTCAACTTGCGTAAGGCTGCAGTTGGTCTCCTGAATGCTCAAGGAAACCTCTGCACCGTCTCCCTCCTTCCTCCCTTGCTGCTCTGCTATCCCTTCGCATTCCCATTTTGCCTAATATAAATATAGTTATCCTTACTCTCTTTTGGTTTCCATTTTTGTGAAATATCTTTTTCTATCTCTCCACTTTTAGTCTATGTGAATCCTTACTGGTAAAATAAATCTCTTGTAGGAAGCATACGTTTGGATAGTGTTTTTTAATCCATTCAGCCATTTCATGTCTTTTTGTTGTTTCTTTTTTAACTCTAATCCTATGACAGATTACATTTTATGTCTTTTATTAGAGAATTTATCCATTAACATTCAATAAAATTATTGATAGGTAAGGAATTGCTACTGCCATTTTTGTAATTTGTGTTCTGGTTGTTTTGTAGAGCCTTTGTTTATTTCTTCCTCTCTTCTATCTTCTTTTGTGGGCTTAATGGCTTTCTGTTGTGGTTCGTTTTGAATCCTTTCTTTTTATATTTTGGGCAACTTCTATAGGTTTTTGCTTTGCAGTTACCATGAGGCTTACATAAAATATCTTATATTAATATTTAAAACACGCTATTTTAAGCTGATAACAACTTTAATCACAAACAGAAAATCTACACTTTCATTCCCCTTTACCTTTTATGATTGTGATGTTAAAATTTATCTTTTTTGTAATTTGTATCCCTTAAAAATTAATTGTAGCTACCACTGTTTTTAATAGTTTTGCCTTTTAACCCTCACAGTTGAGACAAAATTGCTTTACAGATGACTGTTACAGTATTAGAGTATTCTGAACATGACTTTGTATTGTTTATACCATTGAGTTTTTTACTGTCATGTTTTATATTACTAATTAGCAACCTTTTTTTCAACTTAAAGGACTCTCTTTAGTAATACTTCTAAAGCAGGACTAGTAGTGATGAACCCCCACCACACTCCCATAGCTTTTGTTTGTCTGGGAAAGTTTTTATTTCTCCCTCATTTGTGAAAGACTGCTTGAGGAATGTATTCTTGATTGCCAGATTTTTTTTCTTTCAGTCCTTTAATATAATAACTCACTCTCTCCTGTCCTGCAATGTTTCTGCTGAGAAATCTTCTGAATTTCATATTGGGACTCCCTTGAATGTGATGTTTTCTATCTCATGCAGCTGTCAATATTTTTTCCGTGCCTTTGATTTTTTTTTTTTTTTAATTGCAGGATATTATGAGGGTACAAACATTTTGGTTATATTTTGTCTTTACCTCACCCAAGTGAGGATTAGAGGCATGCCCTTCCCCTCTACAACGCTCACCGCATCCATTCATTGTCAGTTTACTCCCCCCCCCAACCCCTTGATCCCTGGAGAATATTACTACCGTGTGAGCACCATAGTGTTGATCAGTCAGTGCCAACTTGATTATGAGTTGCCTTGGTGAAGTTGCTTTGGGTTGAATTGGATTGGAGAGCTCTGCACTTCCTATGTCTGGATGTTATTACTTTTCCCCAAATTTGGGAAATTTTCAGCCATTATTACCTTAAATATGCTTTCTGGGCCTTTTTATCCTTTTCTATTTCAGGAACTCTTAATGTTAGAATGATGGTGTCCCATAATTCTCATAGGCTTTCTGCATTCTTTCCCATTTATTTTTCCTTTGTTCCTCTGACTGGATATTTTCAAATGACCTATTTTTGAGTTCACTGATTCTTACTTCTGATTGATCAAGTCTACGATGAAGTTTTTATTAAGTTTTTTCAGTTCAGTTATTGTACTCTTCATCTGTAGAACTTTTTTATTATTTCTACTTCTTTGTCAAACTTCTGATTTTGTTCATTTTTCATTTTCCAAATGTTATTTAATTTTCCACTGAAATTTTCTTTTAGTCCCCGGAACTTCTTTAAGAAGACTATTCTGAATTATTTGTCAGTCACTTAGTAGATCTCCATTTCTTCAGATTACATTATGGGAGCTTAATTAATTTTGTTTTTGGTGGTGTCCTATTTTCCTAATTTTTCATAATCCTTGTGTCCTTGTGTTGGTGCCTGTGCATTTGAGGAAACAGTCATATTCCCTGGCCTTTGCAGGTGTCCTTTGGAAGAGAAAAATCTTCACTATTTAGTATAGCCTGGGATTGTAGATGGGCCAGCTAGTAGTGACCCTGGACAGGTAGACCTTGTTGTCAGGTTCTTTTTTTGTGCTGAGGTGCTACGTACACTTTAGGGTCAAGTGGAACTGCTGGCTGTGTTCTGTGGTCTGGTGAGACCACGGGCTAAGCTCTTTAGTCAAGCAGAATTGTTGGCTGGGCTCTGCAGTTACTTCGATCATGCAGTATTGCAGCATTTCTTCCCTGGCTAGGTGATACTGCAGTTTGGAATCTGTAGTTGGGCAGGGTCATGTGATGGGTTCTGAGGCTGGGCAAAATCTCTGGGGTTGTGGCTCAACCACTTAGGCTGGGGAGGGCCAGGTGCTATCCCCCACAGATGTTCATGGACATGGGCTCGCCTCCCAGCCTAGTGAAGACCTGAGCTGAGTACTAAAGCTTGGTGGGGTCACCACTTGGCTGCTGAGGGTTGGCAAAACAAATGCTCCTGATTGTGAATGTAGTAACTGATCCGCAGTTGTTTCCCAGTCTGGGGAAGGTTAAGGAGAGCACTGGAACATTGTGGGGTCACTGCGGAGCCACTTGGGTTAGGCAGAGTGAGATGTTCCCCTCAGCAGATATTTTCTGACCTGCTCTTGCCTCCCAGCCTAGGAAGGACCTGAGGAGAACAATGGAGATTGACTGAGTTGTCACTCAGCTACAGGGCCTGGGTGGGGCCAGATGCCTCCTTTGCAGATAATCTTCAACCTGCTTCTGCTTGTGGCCTGGGAAAGTTTAAGGAGAACATTGGGACTTAGCTAGGTCACTGCTGGGTTGCTAGGCCAAAGCAGATGCTCCCTCTGTGGATTATCACTGACATGCCTCTGCCTTCTGGTCTGGGGAAGGTTGAAGGAGAGCATTGTGGCTGGGTGAGGAAACTGTCTCGGGACTCAAACCTGGCAGATCTATTGACTGAGTTTCCTGCAATGCTGTTGGCTAGCTTCTCTGGTGGGCTGGTGGGGAACTTCTGTTGCTAGAATGCAAAGCTACCACCAAGATCCTTGAACTGGTCACTGCAAGCCTCACGTCAGTTCCTTATTTCTAACTGACCTCAGGTGACCTAGCCTGCCAGTGCCTTCAATGTTTCCCGTGGAGCAAGACAAGAGGATGCCTTTTACGAAGGGTCTGAGAATGGTGTGGAAACTGTATGTCCACCTCCAACTGTCTCTGGCCACTGTAGAAACCATGCAATTTAATTAGAAAAAAAAATACTTTTTTAGCTCTTGCTCCCTTCCCACTGCCTTATCATTTTTTTCACTACTGACATTCATCATAGTTATTTCTTGATGGATTTATTATGGCATGAATCAAATCTAATTTTTGATGGTGAGTTAATTAGCTATACATTTTAAATATACATATAGAATGCTCTTGATACAAAGAAATGTCTGCTTTATCTTTTTTTTAAAGAAATAAGATTTCCTTCCTGCAATTATGCCACCAAGGAAAACTGGTAGAGAAAACTTCGGGTGACTAGTATTCATTCACTAAATTAGTAAAGCTTCTGTTGCAACAAAATGATCACTACTTGTAAGAGATGTAGCCATGGGGTTGTTATTATTAAATATACAGATATTTATTTTAGCATTTCTATGACGTTGTAAAGAAAGAAAGTCTGTTGTCCATGAAAAAATCTAGATTGAACAATTCTTGAGTTTAGTTCTAGTAATCCTCAGAAAAATCACAGCACTTAGAGTGGCCTGCTTAATGGGGCTAAGAAGACCACTGAAGACTTTCATGTATAAAATTTAAATAATGGAAGACTTACTCAGAAATCTTTGAGGGCACTCATGTATTTATAAAATGAATAACTGGCAGTAGAAGAGGATATTTTCTCATTATTAATACAAACGTTTTGCTCCGGAGGAATAAGTAATAAAGCTACTGGAGATTTCAAGGCTCTAAAAAGGCATACAGTGAGTTAAATACATACTTAGGTTCTTATTAAAAGAGGCCAGCTGAAGTTTCCAAATGTAAACATTTTTTGATATTGGCAAGAAGAACCAAGAGACTAAAATCCTAAGGTAATGCAGACTAGAGATAGCTGTGAGATTTGCACCAACTACAGACGTTGCTGTGTCATCCCCCTGGTCTTTCCAGCCACCATGCTTTCCCTTGAAGGCCCCCGTACATTAAACATGCAGAAATAAGCAAAATTGCCATTAGTCCACTTGAACTAGAGTTTTCTTTCAAATTTAAAAATAATTATTTTTAAAAAATATGCTTTCCTCCCTAAAGAAATTTGGTACTACTTGTATTTACTGCTATTGGTAGAGTTATATCACTTACCTGTCAAATAATACAAAGAAGGCTCTACAAGCTGTTAACACTTGACATTGACAAGTGAAAGGAATAATTAATAAATAAATAAAAGAACAATTTAGGAACAATAAATAAAGAATAATTATTTATTATTCCAAAGGAATCACCAGGAATAATGATTTTCCTCATTCTATTTTTCCTAACATGTTATAACGAATCTCTATGTAGTCTTTCTTCTCATTCAATGCATATATTACTTATTATATTCAGTTATTAGTTGTCTGTACTTACCTCATGTGCTATTCCTTATTTTAAAATTTTAGTATATTTTTCCATTGAAACTGGCAAGATACCCACAGAGAAGCATGCAATCATAGTTCTCTCATATTCAAGGGAACTGAGTTAGTTGGCATGATTTACTTTAGTGAACCTTTGAGTTTGAATACTAATTTTATTATTTCTGTCTACATAGTAGTTTTTATTTTATGTTTTATCTCCATTAAAATCTTTATAAAGGGAATTAATTTTAAACTATTTTTGTCCTTATTAAAGCTCTGTTAGAAAAATCAATATGTTGTGCTCCATATCTTTTCTAATGTTTCAAAAATAAATCCAACCCATTTAAAATCCTTCAGCAAAAAATGTTATTTCAACCAGAGAGTCATGATTTTTGGAGACACTAGAATTTTTTTTCAGTTTCTCAAATGGTCTTTTTCACTCTCCATGTGTTACTTCACCTAATAAAATGTGGCACAATACAGCAAATGATAGGCAATTAGAAAATTTGTCAAATGTATAACAATATATTTTCTTTTCTATTACAAATATATGAAGCTCTCTACTTTAAAGATATGTTTTTTAAATAACAAAAACCAATTTTGTTTGGCAATAGGGTGGAGGATGACAAAGAAGAGGAAAACATTCACTAATTTTAGATCTATTACAAATGGATCAACTAAGTTGTCCAAACATAGATAACAGGTGACAATTATCAATTTCTCTGTATTTTCCTAATGAGCACTTCCTGGAACATTTACACAATTCAATTTCCCAAGATTTGGTAGAGAACTCTTTTTATATCAATAAACTAAGAGGAGGCAGAATAGGCCACAATTAGTGATACTTTGCACTCTTCCTCTGGCATAGCAAGCAGCCAAGTAATTCCTAAGCAGCAGCACAGAGACTGCTGCTAGGCTCACTTGCCACATTTCGATAGATTTGGTCAGTAAAAAGATGACTACTTCAAAATATTTACTTTTCAATTGACACATAAAAATTGTATAAGCCAAACTTAGACCCACAGCAGATCTCAAAACAGCTCTGAATCTCGGCCCCAGATCCTCTTATCTGTGGTTGAAATGCAGTTCCGCCCAGGCAGGGACCTGCTAGGAGACTCACCTATCTGTGTTCCCCAGGTTAGGCTTGCCAAACCTGGTATACCTAGAAGCAACCCCCAAAAAATTTTAATCAAAAGGTTAAAATAAGGTAGCATATGAAAATTACCCAGCATATGGTAAGTATCCCAGCACCCTTAGTCTTCTCCTTGACTCCAGTATGTTTTGTTTCCCCTTTCCTTAGGATAGTCTCACCTTCACAGTTTTGACTGTCTTCCAGTTTCCCCTGTAAAACCAAGCCAACAAAACAAAATCTGGAGGCCTGCTTGAATCCCAGTCCATTTGACTAATACTTACCTCACTCCTGTCAGCTCCACAGGCTTAAATCACAAACTCTGCTACCTGTAATCCTTAGAACTTAAGTGATTTCCAGATTTGAAACATCATATAGCTGATTATAACTACTACCTTTTTCCTAAGATGCTACAGCTTTAGATCAGTCCTACTGTGACTGACAAGAGCTAAGCCTGAACACAGATTCCAATCCATGCTTGGATGCAATGAATTAGATTCCCGGCTATTCTATAGGGAGCTGTACAATAAGATTAAAATCTTTCTCCAACCCTAACTACGCCCCTTTCCTACTTAACCATTTCTCTTCTTCCCAAGTTGTAGCATATCTCAAGGGCTAAAGCTTTGTGAATTCTAAAGCTATGAGAAAAAGAACTGATTCCAATTTTTTTATTTCACCTCCAAGTTTTCTTCATCAATTTATGGATTCTAAAAGCCCTTAACTCAAGGTCTTTTTCTTTTTTATTTGTTGTTTTAAAAATACATAGAGATAAAATTATAGGGATATGGACATACACATAAATAGATAAAAATTAGTTTGCTATTCACATTTTTTTAAAAAGTTAAGTGACCTGTAATCTAAGTTATAGAAGATTGCAGACAATTATTTCCTGCTAGCCCTAACATCTACTGGAACACATTTTACTTCTGAAATGACATCTGGAGTTTAGAAAGTGCTTAGCCTCATAATGGCATATAATAGATGTTCACTAAATTTCATTGTCTATCACCTCCCTTTATTGTTTTTATTACAGATTATTATACATGAGTTACCTGCTATCACTAATTATAACACAATTCCTTAGGGGGAAATGCTGTCCTCCTTAGAAATCTCTGCTTCACACTGTAGTTTCTAAAAGTATATCAGAGTAAAAATTGGGCTGAATATAGCTTAATTTCAGAAAACATCTGGAAAAGGAATGTGATAACTAGCATTAAATTTCTCAAAGACAGTTCTTCTGAAAGCCATGTAAGTTTCCTTATTTCCATGTGTGCAGCTGTTGCTAACCTTTAAGTACAGTATATATCTTCATCCTTAGGACAGCACTCAGAAATAGTATTGCCATCTCTTGAAACACCCACAGCCACAATCTGCCACTTGTGCATTTTTCTTTTTTACCATCTAGTTGTCCTTTCTTTCCACCTCCTTCATAAATGCCTTCTCATTCACTGCCCTCTCTACACATCCTTTTATGCTTATTTCCCAAAACCTTTGACATCAACTACCCTTATGAATTCCAAGTGATTTATGATTTAATTCTTTTTCAAATTTCTATTCCCTTCTCGCCCCCATTAATATGTTCAGCTTTAAGACAACCAGGAAATCACGTGTCCTTCTTTCCCACATATTCATATTTTATGAATAATGGCATTTTGGCTGATCACTTCTGTGACCTGGTTTTTCCACATCTAAGGCTCTCCAAATGCCAGGCCTCATGTTCAAATGCTCTCGTATTTCAAATGTGTGCAGTGGCTCTATAAATGCAATGACCTCTTTCTTCCCCTGTTAAAATTTTGCATCAAATATCTTACTTCTATTTTTTCATAGATACATATCTACCAAAATCTAGCCTGCTCTCATTTAGGCATCTTTCCAATTTCTGCAGTATTTTACATTACTGTTCTACCCATATTATAATGTTGTTATTGTTTCATTTCAGAACAAAATGTAATCCTGGCTAGCTTCACAAAATTACCATTCAATATCTTCAACATTCTCTTTCTTGTTTCAGGTAAACTCTTTCTAATATAATTCAACAATCAATTTTCTATATTCTGGATTCAATGTGATTTACAAATGTTTTTTCATAGTCTGGCTTATCTTTGCATGCTCTTAATTGTTCTTACCAGAGCAAATGTTTTTAATTTCTACCTGTACATGTGGAAATTGCCCAAAACTGGAAATACCCCAATATACTTTAATGGGTTAATGAATAAACACACTGTGGTACATCCACACAAAAGAATTCTACTCCTTTGTATAAAATGAATAATTCTTGCTATACACAACTTGGACCTCAAAGGCATTTTGCTGAATGAAAGAAGTCCTAAGGTTACATACCATATGATTCCATGATATTCTGGAAACAAACAAACCAACCAACAAAAAGATTGGAACAGAGAACAAATCAGTGCTTGCCAGGGGTTAAGAGTAGGGGAGAGAGTCTGATTTAAAACGGTCAATATGAGGAAACTCTCTGTTGTATTGAAATTGTTCTATATCCAGGTGGGATGGTGGTTATAAAAATCTATGAATATATTAAAACTCATAGGGAAAGATTCATAAATTTCATTTCAAAATAAAGGCTCTTTCTATTTGTCTGCTTTTGAGCCAGGAAGTAAAGCTCACCATAGCCAAACAATTTATTTAGAAAAAGGAAGAGGGTGGTGATTGGTAAGTAGCACAGAAGATAAGTGATAGCTTGAGACCAGGATTTTGAGGTTTCCGTGAGCTCAGCTGATGCCACAGCACGCTAGCGCAGACAACAGAGCAAGATTCTGTCTCAAAAAAACAAACACAAACAAACAAACAAACTACACAGTATTTAAAATGACAAAACATGGGTCAGTCATCACTCTTAGTGCTCCAAGGAGAGAAATGATTAGGCAGGAGCCACATTCTAAAAGACAATCAATACATGCAGAAATAGCTTCAGACACTTGCTAACTTGGAAATATTTTCCCATAGCTTTTTGTGAGTTACTAACACATTCTAAATTAAGAAAAATAGGTTTAAAACCAATAGAAGATTTTAAACAAAATAATCCTTATGCATTTTTCACTCCTACCAGCACAAACAAATTGTACTTGAGGGACGGATGCTGTTTAATTTGATTCCATGTCCAAAAATACTTGTTAAGTTACAACTCTAGTTGTTTCACTGATGCAAAGATTACTGATGCCTCCTTAGGTAATAGCATCCCTATAGAAAGACTATAAGTTTTATTAAATGTGTTTATAAAATTATATTGTCTCACTGAACTAAGTAACCTCTTAATCGTGGAATCTATGATTTTCATAAGGAAGCATGAAGGAAACATTAATATTTCTAACCCCAAAATAAATTTGAGTATCTGCAAATATAAACTTGAATTGATCAATCTAATTGCAGAGAACAGTACAGACTGTGCTCCACTCCAAATGACATGATCTTATCCAATATTTTTCGAAGTGTTGAGAACAGAAAGTAGGGGATTTTTTTTTTCCCAGACCAGAATACCAGGAATATAAGGCAGAATTAGAATAGTGAATATTATAATAACATTTCACAGTACTCACTCTCCCAGAAAGGGCTTTCTAAAATCAGGGATATCAGACAGAATAAAACATTTTTTATTTACATGAAGAAGGATCTTATAAAATTTAGAAGAATGCAAGTGTATAATCAGGATAGAGATAAATCAAAATCTTAGAAGTTATAAAGAAACTTTATTAAACATAGACAAAGAATCTCTATTACCAAACCACATGGTGGGAGGGGTCTTCTAGACAGATAATTTAGGACCACAGAGCACTGTATGTTGCTAGCCAGTATGGTTGGCTTATTTGGAGTTAGGAATTTCTAGTCCACCATAGAAAAATAGTTACATCTAAAATTTTTTTAAAATAACAATCAAAGCAATTTAACTTATAGTATATAAAAGGCTAGGGAAAGCAATTAAAAAGTAAAGGGGAGATTTAAGAAAAATGCAAGAAATATTGACTCTCACAATGTCTTGTGAAAAGAAAGCTTTTTATCACATGGAATTCTGTAGGTTTTAGAATTTTACTTTAAAATTTGTTTCCTCCTCTTTACCAGTTTCCTTAGACTCTTAAGCTCTATTATATGCTTTATTGCAATAGCCTCTCAGCTGCTCTCCCCGCTCTAATTTCTCTTTCCTCCATTCTATCCTCCCCAGTGCTGACAGAAGGACCGTTCCAATACTCAAACCACATCGAGTTTTACATCTCTCCCCACTCGCACAACCCTCAGGTTTTACAACCTTCAACAGTTTCAATAGTACATTCTTAAAACAAACAGTTGGAACTTCTTGACATAGCAGCCATGTCCCTGTGTCCTCTGGCTCTGCTGATCTCCCCTGCATCATCTCCCATAGCTGCCTTCCACTGTGCAAAATACACTGCTCAGAAACAGGGAACACACCTGTGATTTCCAAGTTCTCTGCCTTTGTAGGTTATAGTCCTTCAGCATAGAATGTTCTTCCTTCTCAAGACTCTCACACAATGGTCTTGATAGACCAAATTTTACCCTTTAAAGGTACACATTTAAATTAAAGCAATTGGCCAAAATTTAAGTACAACTACTATTCAATATATTAATAGTATCCCTTGTAGTCAATTTAATTTCCTTGTCATTTTCTACCCATATGCCTTTCAACATGAACTTACAAATATTTGAGAGGAAACAGATTTCCTATATGCTTCCAGGTACCTACCTCATTACACAGCAATTACTTGTTTATGTCTCAAGTGCCCCCAAAAAGATGGACAAGAAATGCTCCCTTCCTTGATGAATTGTGGGTGCCATTTTACCAGTTAGACAATCCCTACCCCTGTTTGCCAAAAATTCATGTGCATCACTCATTTCATCATTCAGAAACCTTCAGTTCAAACCTCAAAGAGAAGGAGCCACTGTTAATTCCATTTTGGGTAGGATAATCTACATTTTACCAAACTCCTGATAATCTTAGAAAGTGGCATGGGATCTTACATCCCTAAACATATACTGGGACTCCAGAATTGCCACAACAACCTAATTAAATTAATTTAACCTTGTGAAGTACAGGACAGTGTTTTATTCTGAGTATTAAGGTTAAACATAAAACACTTAGGTTCCAGACAATACTAGGACAAATTAGTGAAAACACATATGCACACACACGGGGCATCCTTGTCTTGTTCTGGTTCTTAGAGGAAAGGTTTTCAGCTTTTCCCCTTTCAGTATGATGTTAGATGTGGGTTTGCCATTTGTGGCCTTTCTTATGCTGAGGTATATTCCTTCTATGCCTAATTTATCAAGAGTTGGTATCATGAAGGGATGTTGAAATTCATTAAATGCTTTTTCTGCATCTATTCTGATTATCATATGGTTTTTGTCCTTAATTCACTTGATGTGATGTATCACATTTACTGATTTGTATATGTTGAACCATCTTTGTATCCATTGGATAGGTTCCACTTGATCATAACATATTTGTTTGATGTGCTATTGGATTCAGTTCCAAGTATTTTGCTGAGGATTTTTGCATGTATGTTCATCAGCGATATTGGCCTGTAGTATTTTGTTGTTGTTGTTGTTGTGTCCTTGTCTGATTTTGGTATCACAGTCATGCTGGCCTCATAGAATGAGTTGGGAAGAATTCCCTCCTCTTCAAATTTTTGGAATACTTTTGAGAAGAATTTGTATTAATACTTTATAAATTTGGAAATATTTAGCGATAAAGCCATCTGGTCCTGGGCTTTGGGTTTTGGGACACTTTTTATTACTGATTCAATTTTGTTACTTATTATTGGTCTATTCAGGTTGTCTATTTCTTCCTGGTCCAATTTTGTAGGTTATATGTGTCCAGGAATTGATCCATTTTCCCTAATTTTTAGAGTACAGTTGTTCATAACAGTCTGTCATGATCCTTTGTATTTCTGTGGTAATAGATGTAATGTCTCCTTTTTCATTTCCAATTTTACTTATTTGAGTCTTTTTCCTTTTTTTCTTGGTTAGTCTAGCTGGACATTTACCAATTTTATCTCTTCAAAAAACTAAATTTCATTTTATTGATCATTTGTATTGATTTTTTAGCCTCTATTTCATTTGGTTCTGCTCTGATGTTTATTATTTCTTTCCTTCTACTAATTTGGGGTTTGGCTTGTTCTTGCTTTTCTAATTCCTTTAGGTACATTATTAGGTTATTTTTAAAGGGATTTAAATTTTTTTAATGTGATATTTTAGAGTAGACAGAGATTTGACAATAAATTTAGAAAACCTGGGGTTTTAAGTACCAACTCAACTACTTTGCATCTGTAAACTTATAAACAAGTTACTTTGCCTTCTCCAGATGTGGTTTTCTATTCCATAAAATAAGAATACTAACATTTAGGCAACAGAGTTGTAAAGATGTTTACCCAGGAAAGGATACTAGCCCTCTGATAACTTCATATTTCTCGTCATTCCTTGAAGTGTCTTCATCCACTGTCATTCTAGGGGACATCACGCTTATGGGGAAGGGTATTGGAGTGAGTTAGAATATTTGAACTTGAGGATCTCTAATGGTCTCTTTCAACTCTAGGATTTTATGTTTGGACAAGTCAGTGATTCCTAACTGAATTTCATATATTTTCAATACAAGGTCTCTACATTTATTTTTCTTGATTTAAGATTTGGACCTTTCATTGTATATAAATGTTACCTTAAAAATATAAATAGATATTATTAAACTCTAGTTAACAATATGCATGCTTTAAGAATTTGAATATACGAGCACAACTGATCAGGATATTATTGAATTTAATGTGATATACCCATTCCACTTCCTAAAGACATAAAATGCTGCACACTACTTTGAAAATCTGCAGCAGCCCCAAAAGAATGAAGGCAGTATATTTATTAATTTTATACTTATAAACTTTCTTTTCAAGGCTATTTAAGCTATCATAAGTGCTTTGAAGAAAAGATCATTGATAGAATGGAGGAAGCTTAAGCTCTGGGAAATAAATCTACTTTTAAATCTCTACAATAAGAAAAGGATTTTAAGATATATTGGTAAGCAAAAAAAAAATCCTATCAGGTTCAAAATGAAGGGGTTTTTTTAAATAAAATTTTGTTCATTCACTATAAAAACTTAAAAGACTCTGACACAGAAGTGATTTCTCAAAACTCCTTTGAATGAGCTTACATGAGAAACTTCATGCTTCATCATCATCATTGCCATCATCAATTATAGCTCATTACACTGACTCTAAAGAGAAAGAGCCGGGCTTGGAACACCAACACAGCTGGGAAACACTGTGAAGATTTGACATGCAGAACACAGATTTAATTTTTGCTGCTTTCTATCACAAGAGATTTTATAGCAAAAAGTAGTGTAATAGATGTACTTAACACAGCACGAAAAGGATTAAATTTGAGTTTGCTTAATTTTGGAATGAAGCCTCTTGAGAAATAACCAAGTATTTTTTTTTATTGTATGCCTTTTAGAAATTTCTTAAGAATGAATAGTTTTTATTAGCAAATTAAATGTGTTGGATATAAACTTTATTGTCTTTAAACACAGGAAAATTCTGTTTGGGCATATCTTTTAAAATATTGTCTTTTGAGGAAATCTGTTTTCCCTGTTTCTAAAACTACTGCAAAATGCTTACATTTCGAATTTTACTACAATGGTATCTCTTTTTGTGTGTGTGCTGAAAAACTAAAACACCATTTCTCCAGCCTTGTTCTTTAAGCTCAGCTCCACCAATTCATTTGAATTTCTGTTCTCAGATGTAACAGAAAAAACAAATTTATATGTGAACATATTCACATAGAAGATACACAAAAATAAGCCACATTTGTAAGCATTTCTGTCTAAATGTTGCTTCTTAAGAGATCCTCCCCCAAAGTTTATATTTGCGGAGCTAAGAGAAATTGCTGTAATATAAAATATCACCAATGAATTTCTCCAATGGTAAATCATCCCTCACATACACAAGAGAAAAAAGAAAAGGGAATACAAAACTTTCAATATGTATTGTACATATTAACAACATATTCAAAAAGAAATTTTACCATGCATTATCGTACCAGCTTCTACTAGAACAGTATTTCTCAGCCAGAGGTAATTTTGTGCCTCCAGGAGACATCTGGAAATGTCTAGAGATATTTTTGGTTGTCGTGAGTAGGGAAAGGGGATACTTACTGGCATATAGTTGGTAGAGGCCAAGAATGCCACTAAACATCCTACAATGCACAGAACAAGCTCCCAAAACAGAGCATTATCCATCTTGACTTGCTAACAGTGTTACCATTGAGAAATTCTGTTCCAGATCAAAAAAATAAGTCAAATTCCAAAGCCATTAGATATAGACAATAAGACAATTGATGAAAGTAGTATTATGGATAAGAACATGTACATTAAAATTGTGGCAATAATGGCTACAATAAACTTTCCCAGCCTCACTTCAATTTATAGGCTTCCTAGGGTGACACAACAGAGAACTGAGTCATGCTGTATACAGAAAATGTTGATACACCTTCCTTGTGAGGAAGACAGAAATCATCTTATAAAAACAGAATGCTATAACGATCTCAAATTAAGAATTAACTGTTTTCACCAAAGGAAGTGTGCCTTGGGCACAAAGGCAGCTGACTCAGGGATTAAGTGGGAACTAAAACCCAGCCCAGGCTCCACTTGCAGAGGTGTATGCAGATAGAGCAAAGGCTACCCCTATGGGGCTGTACCCATCCAGATGGGAAACCTTTGTGAGTTTCTCTCCATAGAGGTTCCTCACAGGCTACCACTGGTCACGGTGGTTCAACCACTCACTACAGTGAACACAGAACTCTAAGGGAGGCAGAGAAGAGAAACATTAGACAACACTCAAAAATTAAAAATTAGAAAGTGTTCCCTGGGTTCACAAGCCTTCTTTGGATTAAGTAAGGGGCTGAGGTATTGAGGAAGAGGAGAGAGGTGATAATGGCATCAAAGAGGTCTGAGCAGTGTTGGGTCAAGAGTTTTGTCATGAAACCTGGGACGATTTCCATTATATCTTCCACCTTGGATAAAGAAATCTAGGTTTGGGTTACCAAATTCAAATAAGAGAAAAATGAGAATATCCAAACAAGGCGCAAAGCAAACACAGGTTAAGAGCCATTTGTGAGAAGAGAACAATGGGAAGAGAGGTGTGGAGGGTGAAGTGAAAAGGGCGTCTCCTGAGCCAAAGAAAAAGTGGCTTCAGTGGTTTTTGCACGGTTCTGCAGCCACAAGAGGAGACATTTCTTGAGGACTTTAGGAAATAGAGTTGGGCTGCATTCGAAGTAAATGAGTATGGCTGATACTGAGAATTTTTTTCAGAGCATACTAAACAGGCAAGATTTCATAGGAATCACTAGATAAAGGCTTTGCTTACAGAGATCTTTGAGCAGGTGCATATATGGAAATGGTGAACAAAGGTTCTAAACAATAATATGAGGATTCATGAGACTTGAGGTAAAAAAGAAGAGAAATCCAATTTGGACTAGGAAAAAGATGATTCACCTATCCTCATTGGCTAAAGCATTTAATCACATTCTAATCAAACGGATTCACAGGTAATTGGCAAAAAACCCTAATTGTAACAATAATCATTGGTAAGGTTAAGGAAGCTCAGTCCACACATTCAACAATATAAGAAATATTTCAACATTTTATGTAAATGAATTTAATTACAACTCTGGAACCTCATTGACCATGCTGACAGGAAATTCAACCAATTACTCTCAGGGCTCCTTCCTCCCAACAAGGTTGTGCAGAGGTCCAGGTAGATCCTTGGTTACTGCCAATTAATCTGTACTGACAATCATTCTTCCAGCCTGCCTGCACTTCTGTCCTCTGATTATCTATCTCACACTTGGGACATGGGAACCTTTCAGGAGGATAGGAAAACCAATTGTAAGATCATACTGCCTCTCTAGGATGCTAATATGAAAAAACTGAACCATTCCCAGAACCCACAGATATATGCCCCTTCCCAATCTCCAGGAATTTATCCTGTATCAATGTGCTCAATAGCCTTCTCCTGCTAACATTTCCTCTTCAAAAGGCTTTTGTCAGAGAACAAACTTCTAGTTCCAGCCCTTCGGATTTCCACCTTCCCCAATTCCTGAGGCAAAATATCAATAAACCTATCAACCCAGTTAAAATGGGAAGAAAGAAAAACTATAGGGAGAACGCATACATAATATTTTAATAAATTATCCTTTTACACATAGTTCATAAACATAGTGAACTATGTGTTCAGTATGTAAGCTATAACTTTAATACATAAGCTCCTCTAGGTGGTTAATGCAGATATAATCATATTAATATTCAAATTTCAGTGCTCCAATTACCCACATGCTAGGCTATGGGAAGTTCAGTCTTTTTTTTTACAGAATCCAAATCACGTGTGTGCCTATGCTAACAAGTCACAACTGATTTCACCACCCTATGAAAGTGATAACTGAGCTACAGAAGTCTAGTCCAAATCTGGAATTCCATTGTCATCTTCTTTGCTGCCACACTAGAGAAACTGTTGCCAAGTAAATCTAAAAATCCACTACATCAAAGTTGACAAAAGTAATGCTACCTTTCAGATCACCAAGGCTGTGGCTTATAAGTAGGAAATCTATATTATTGCTTTTTAGAAGTATGGAGAATGAGTATTCTGTGTTACATTCAATACAAGTAGGGAAGAGGTCCTGTTGCTTGAGGTATAAAATATTCTGGTGGTTAGTGACATAGGTCTTTCATTGTTCACCCCAGCAAACCAAGCTGAGATTTCAAAGCTCAATTTAGGATAACCCAATGGAGAGGCACTGCAGACTACTGCAGACTACTTCCTCTGGTTTGAGTACCACCACCAACACTACAACACTGTTTCAGCAAAGATTTCCCAGGCAATGAGGTGAGAAGTAGTAAAATTGCTCAAAATCAGTCATATAGTTGTAACCTATACTTTCCTGCTAACTCAAGCTCCATTGCTGGATTAACAGACTCCATTTTCTCTCTTTTTTTGCAAACTACCATTTATTGGAGCAGCCCTTGAACCATCAAGTTGTCTCAATCCCACTGATGAACAGAGAGCAAAGACTTTTTCTTCCTGGGCTTCATGACCTCTATGTATATTAAAAGATATAAATGGATATTTGGGATTGAGGTACCACCCAAGCCCACTTACTCTATTAGAAGTGTCTAGTTCCCATTATAAATCTTCACACCAGAAGTCAGTAAGCCACAGCACATTAAGTTCTGAATTAAAGAACTTCTTTAAGTATTGCTACATGGGGATGCCTTACAATTAAGGGTCTATTTGGTACCCAAAGTAGAAAAATTCATATAAGAAACAGCCATTTCAGAAGGTTATTTTAATAACATTTATTTTTGTCAGAGTTTGATGGTTATTCATTTTTGTTCACCTATCCTGCCCTAGATTTATTTTCAGCCCTTCTCTGTGCCCCAAGATTCTGAACCCTCTGGACTGCATCTGGCCAACTAGTTCCCATTTGTATTCAGCCAGTTGGAGGTCTCAGTAGATCAGAGGGTGAGAGAAGAAAGAAGTTTGCATATTCCCCACTCCCTATCTAACATGTATTTCCTGACAGTGTTTTTATCCCTCCCCTACTGCAGTTCCTGTCCTGCACCCCTCATCTAAGGACTCCAGCTCTCACTGGGCTACTCAATATTGGCTCAAGATTGGACATCTTAATTATTGCTAGTGTCTAAATTCCTCACCTTCCTTGTTGGTTTCCTTAATTTTGACATAACTCTCTAATTTTCATTTTCATTAACATCTCTTCTAATACCTAAGTTTGATTCTGTTTCTTTCTGGAACTCTGATTGTTACAATGGATATTCTACATGTGATACATATAACATGTGGAATCACTCCATTTATGTAATAACTTAAATTTCTTCAAGCTGCAACAGTGGGTAAAATTCTCCATAAACGGTACCTATCAGAAGAGGCCCAATCCAGGAGGCAATTTACCACCACTCACTGCCAAATACATTACAACAGCTACAATTTAGCAGTTGAAGGATTAACTTTCATGTCACTGAGATTAACAGGGAATATGAAAAACAAGATCTCAAGACTTTCTACAATATAAAACATTCACTAACACCAGTAAAATTAAACTAATCTTAGCACTAGATCATTTTGTATGAACAATCATTCCTACTGCTGATGTGTCTGTCCTATCACTGTGTTATTCTAAATATATAGCAGGACTGGAGATTTATTACACAGTTTACGAAACCAACAGGTTATGTTGAGCTCAGCAGTGTTGTCAAACCAAAAAAATAATAATAATAATAACATTATATGAGGGCAGCATTTGTTCTATATAAAAAATCTAAGCATATTTCCCCCTTATTTAAATTTGCTCATGGAAACAATTTTCCACAGATAAGTGAAAGAAGTGTTTGCAATGTGCTACTTTATTCCTATCCAGTGCACCCAAGTTGAGAACCATGTTTTCACATATAAAAAGCAACAGACCATGTCATTGCCTTCCTCTTTAACTTCTCTCTCCATGAGTTTATGTGCAGTGGTGGTAGGTTCTGCTTCATACTGGGATGTGGAATTGAATATTGATGGAATTTGTTGATGGTCAGGTTGTGAATGAAATGTTTCCCCTAAATTCAGCAGGTTTAATTTGATTTGACCAGTTAATGATAACATAGCAATTGCAATAGTAAATCAACTAAGAAAAAAAACACTACAACTATTACTATAATTTCCAACCGTGTTCTCCCCAGTGAGGAGTTTAGCTATAGTCTTAGTGCACCATAAGAGTTACACAATTCCTGTTGGTATGGAATCCAATTTAAAATAACTTAGTATAGCATACTTTTTTAAAAATATGGATACATTATTAAATCATTTGCAAATGCTTTGATAATTTATAGACAGCATAAACTCAGAAGTAAAAGAAAAAAAGCTGTTGAAGCATGATTAAAGCACCTAAAATTTACCCATATTCCATACACAAGTCAAACTTTTAGTAAATTCTGAGAGTCCTCAAGTAAGTGATTAGGTTACTCTATTGCTATAAGAATTTTTCCCTCACATGCTAATTATTAATAGATACAAGATCTTAGGCAAAATATTTTCCTCCTTATCTAGATTTGGCATTTACAAATATATTTTAAAGATACAGTCATCTCAAGTGGAAAATATAGCTAGGGCCCTTCCTATCTTTCTATTACAATGCATTGCATTTATAAAAGATAACTCTTGATTAAAGGGATTTGGCTACAGTAAATCCCTGACAAGGATAAAAGTAAAAGCTAAAATAAGATATGTGCACTGATACACACCTCAGAGCTAAATAAAAACCATTCTGTAATCTAGATGTGTAGTTCAAGAATTTATTTTTACAGATGGAAAGGCTAATTTAAGTCATTATTTATTGAGCATTTACTATGTAATCAGATCATATATTATATCACTGGACACTCTGAGGGACACAAGGATATAAAGAATTACCACTCAAAAATCTGCCCTTATAGAGATAAGATACAGTTTCATTAAATTATCAAATATCTGACAGTTTATGACTATGATATTAGTATATTGCTGTGAGATGATGTTGTCTTAGTTTAGTTTCTTAAACCATGCATTCACATCCTTGATTCAGTATTAATAACTCCTTTCCCCCTCACACACATAAGCTTCCTGGAGGGCCAAAGCCCTTCCAGCATTGCTCATCTATCCTCAAGTCTGTCTTCACCTTCTCCAGTGAAAATATGCCCTCTTCATGACAGCTTCTGTTTTTCAAACTCCCAGACTGAAGATCTTTTAGTAAGATTTTTATCAAACAGGGTGAGATTGTGACAAAACAGAACATTTTTACCCTGAGCACTAATTTTCAAAGTGAAAAGAGAAAAAAATTTCTTTCACTTTTTTGTTCCTTTTCTTTCTTTTTTTTTTTTTTTTAAACTTCCTGTAGCTTACAACTGCTAGCTAGGTATTACTGTGAATTTATATTTAGTATTCTTTTAACAATAGCTTAAATTTATAAATTGAATTCATTTTTAAAATTTTATTTTCTAATGAACAAAACAATGAATAAGGCACCTTTTATAGAATAGCTTACATATGTATTATTTAACTGAAATTAATTCTCATTACAGATCATGTTGTAGATGAAACTGAGTTTCAGACAGGTTTGAAAGCGTTACTGTAGTTTCAGGACTCAAAAATGGTAGGACATGGATTCAAATCCATTCTCTAAATGGAAAACTTGGCATTGTTTCTACCACTCTCTTGAGGTTTGGGCTTTTATCCTATTGGTCTAGGGGCTAAAGACTGAAAGTGAGGACACAGACAGTCACAGCAAGGCTGGCAGGTGGTTTTCTTGTGGCCTTTCTTCATGGTTATATGCTGGCAGGCACCATGAAAGAATAAAAACATAAAATGTAAACATATTCAGAACAAATATAGCCTAGTGGTTCTTACGAAATTATAAAGTCAAAATCTCTGAATATGTACAAGAGTTTACAGTCTTACAGATAGGGGAAATAATACAAAAGACTCCAGATCTTTTTTTTATTATTATTATTAGAACAGAGGTACTGAAAACAATAAGAAATGATTAGTTTCACCTAGCCTGGTTCCTCAAGCTTAAAATAGTTCTCAAGAATAAGTTTCAAAATCTGAAAGGGAGGGAAGAAAAAAACATTTGGTACCAGAGATATAAAGAGTGGTCAAAGTCCATAGAGTTAGAAGGCTGGTATCCTAAATAACTTAAGTTTTATTAGAAAATAATTCTATGAATCATTCATATGTTGAATAGTTATATTAGACTTTTCTACATATCTGAATAATTCTAACTGAAATTAGAAAAACTGACATTTAACATGCATTAGAATCTACTAAATTTTAGTTAAAACTTCCAGTACAGATTCGAGAATAAGAGTGTATTCTCATACAACGTATAAATTATATTCAAAGGGACATATAATTGAATTATGAAATCTACACTTTATTTTCATATTTTCCTTAAAAAGTAACAAAATTCCCAGTGTTAACTTTAGAAAAAAACGTGTATTCTTTTAATTAATCAATACTTATAAACATATCATGAACTAAGATGAGTACTATGTAAATTAAATGTTAAATTAATTTGAAAAATATAATTACATTTCCTAATACATGAGCATGAATCATCAATTTTATTTGTGAAACTCAGATGCCACCTATTGTTTAGAAAAATAAATACATCATCCTTTTTAGAGTTCTAACTCTAACTACTAAAAACTTGTATATCTGGAGAAATATAAATATTATACACATAGAACAGAACCTAACTACACAGAATAGAATTTTCAAGGACATAAAAATATAAAATAAAGCTCTCTGATATTTATATTAGGTTGGAGGAAATAAACTATCCTGAAGTGCCTGTATGTTCGGAGTGTTTTGCCCTAGTAACATTTTGTATATGTATACAATTCTTAATACAACTTTTCATTTTTATATCTTTGTCAATTCACATGCAGTTGTAAGAAATAATACAGAGAAATCATATTTACTCCTTACCCTGGTTTCCCCCATGCAAAATGACCAGGATACTGTCATTGACACAGTCAAGATATAGAACATTTTCATCATCACAAGGAACCCTTGTGTAACCTTTTTTTAGCCATGCTCACATCCCTCCTGCTCCCCAGTACCACCTTAACCCTTTGCAACTGCTAATCTATTCTCCATTTCTATAAATTTGTCATTTCAAGAACTTTCTATAAGTAGAATCTCATAATAGGTAAACTTTTGGGCCTTCCTCTTTTCACTCAGCATAATTCTCTGGAAATGCACCCAGGTTGTGGTGTATATCAATAATTTGTTCTTTTTTATTGCTGAGTAGTATTCCACAATGTGGATGTACCACAGTTTGCTTAGCTATTAATCCCTTGAAGGACACATAGGCTATTTCTAGTTTATGGCTAATACAAGTAAAGTTGCTGTGAACATTGGTGAACAGATTATTAGTAATAATAATAGAAATATTCCAGGGAATGAGAGACTTAGATATTACCTATAATGCTGCAGGACCTCTGCTGAAGTTTGGATTCTTCAACAGTCCCAAGAGTTTTGAGTCCCAGAGTAGACGTGGCTCACTTGGCTACGAAGGCCCTCAGTGTACAGACAAGTAAGTCCCTTATGAAAAAAGTTGGGTGATTCTTCCAGCAAGAGTGTATGTGAGTATGTGTGTGTGTGTGTGTGTGTGTGTGTGTGTGTGTGTGTGTGTGTGTAAAATCAATATACAAAACTCAGTTGCATTTCTGTCTGACCTCCAGACCTAGTTTTAAAGGGCTCATATGATTAGGTCCAAACAGGATAATCTTCCTTCTGCCATTTAAGGTAACATAATTATAGGAAGCATATCTCATCATATTCACAGGTTCCACACAAACTCAAAGGGAGATTATATAAGGACATAGGTCACTTGGGGTCACCTTACAATTCTGCCTGTCACACAAAGCATGAGGACTCATATAAACTAAAGCATAATTTCTTAAAGAAGAAGATAAGAGATTTTCCATCTATAACCTCTCCAATTAGCTGAAAAACCTTACTAGACTGTAAGGTGTTTTTCATCTTAGTACTGCCATTCCTAGTACCTGCCTGAAATATAATCAAAACTCAGTAAGTACTTGTTGTATGGAGCACTTGACTTCTATTTGTGAATACAAACTTCTAAAGCATACATTGATTAACCTTATTTTCCAGCATCCTCCCTCAATTGCCTTAGTAGCTCAAGGCAATCAGGTGTCCTCAATCCTACTGGAAGGTCCCTGCTAGTTGAATACTTCAAAAAATTCCAAGTGAAATGATGGTTCCTAGTAAAAGCAGTGCAACTCCACCCACTATGCCCCTAATTATGAGAGACTTGAATACGGAAAAAGTGCAAAAGGAGCAAATCAGTCAATGCACATGCACATGTAGTTTAGATGTATAAATTGAACATTTAGTGTAGACATTCTTCGATAGTAACAGAACAAGTCCTCTGGCTTGGAACTAATCCTTCTCCTTGCTAACTCAACTGAATAAATATAATGAAGTATAAAAAGTATAGATGCTCCAATCATTGGAAGACACTTATAATCCATTAAGCATTTCATTTGGTTATTCAACAAATATTAAATATTAACTTTAATAGGTACCTGTTATGTGCTATGAAATGTAGTAGGTACTGGAGATGATACAAATTCTTTCAAAATAACAAGTCTTCTATATGTTAGAACTGACTCATGGATCCTTATGTATTCAAATATCTTAAAACTTTAAAACTTGGATAAAGAATTTTCTCCCTACAGAACACTGTGAATGAAAGAATCAAATTCAGAACTTTAAAATGTTACAAAAAAATTAAAGCTTTTTTTTTATTTTCTTTCAACTCACTTTTAATCCCACCTTTCTTTAAATTTGGAAACATTTTTAACACTTCTTCCATTTAGACTTTGTCTAGTTGCCTCTTTGCCTCAGCTCCCTGTTTCTTCTTTGCTATTTCTTCCTTCTCCCTATTCAGGTATTCTCCCTGTCTCTGAATTGAGATCCCCCATCCTTCCTTTCTATGCATCCTTCTCCTCTCTCCCTCTCATTAGACTCCTTGTGTTCCTCATTACTGTCCTGATTTATCTCTTCTTCCCAACTCCTACTGGTTCTTGTAAACAACTGCTGCATATCTTTATACAAATTACTTATCCACTTTCAGTTGCTGAATACTACATGTGTAATAAGAACAACACTGTTCATCTATAATAAGGTTACATATCTCTAATATAAGCCTATAAGGACTAAGCAGAAGAAACATTAAATATTTTTATCCTATGTAATCTGGTCTGGTAGACACTAACGGAAAGCACACATTGCCATGGGTTATCTCTGATCAGTTTCAATCTTTATCTCCACAGGTCCTGCATATGCCCTTTATTTTACCAAGCTGAGCAGCATTTAGATTGTCCACTAGATGGCAAGCAGTTACACAGGGAAATAGCAAAAAGATTTTCATAGAATTACAGACTTTGTCATAAAGAAAGATTTTTTTCACAAAGGAAGTAAATAACAAATAAAATATCCTAAAAGCACCCTAAATCTTAATCTTATCCAGAACAAAATCTTTTTAAATTCCTATTATCTTATTATTATTTATGAATCAAAAGCATGGCAAAAAGAACAAAGACAAGAAGTGAAAGGTTACATAAAAGAAATCTTTCTTAACTATAAGGATTAAATAAAATATTCATAATTATTCATCATTGAAATAGGTATAAATAAGATGAAAATGTGCCATAAGCAGCTCCATGAGTAAAACAGTCTAGATTTTAACTTTTTTAATTCTATTTTTTTATTTGTTAGTAGAGACGGGGATCTCGCTCTTGTTCAGGCTGGTCTCGAACTCCTGACTTCAAGAGTGCTAAGATTACAGGCATAAGCCACCATGCCCAGCCTAGATTTTAAAACACTGTAATCACATATAAATAATAACTATGTCTAGAAGGAAATATTATCATTGAAGAAGAAATATTCAAATATGTAACAGTTCAGTGAAGAATAAATATAATATCAGAGGTGGAGTTGACTACTATAAGGAATCACCAACTTAAAATCTGTTGAACCAAAGTTAAATCAACTACATACTTTGTCATATGCAATAAATGCCTATTTGTAGCCTTAATATTTTAAGTATTCATGAAAAGAAAAAATAGGAAAATGGGCAAAGGATATGATAGGCACTTCATACTCCCCTTCCCACTGCCCCATGGAAAAAAATGGCTAATAAGTATGAAAAATGTTTCCCCTTCACGAGCATCCAACTGGCAAATTCTGAAGATTGCTAATATCCAGGGTTGGCAGGAGCAGGAGAGAGAGACAGGAAGGGGTGGTAGGTAAATAAGTTTATTCTCTATTTATAAGAATATAAATGGATCCCAAGTTTTCTGAGGTCATTTGGAAACATGTATCAAAAGCTTTAAAACATCTTTTATCCAGCAAATCTGTTTCTAGAATTATACCCTCAGAAAATAATTGGACAAGTATACAAATCTGAGTGTATAAAGAGACTTAACAAAATATTGTTTATAATAGTGAAAAACTGAAAATAATCTTCAGTGTTTTCATTTTAATCTGTTTCTTTATTTTTAACGAAGCATACCACTAAAACACTGCTATCTTCTCTGGTACAGCCCACAATTCAAGAAAAAAAAATTAAAAATGCTTTGTCAAGTAAATAAAAATGAGATGGCTTGTAACTTCTACCTATCACTCATTGAATTCAATGTAGAAAGACTCCAACTTATTCAAAATTTCTGACTGCTTGACCTGATCACATAAACATTTATATTAAGCTTTGAACACACCATCTTTGTGTAGATATAGCATGACTACCTAATGGGCGTAAGGAAATACCTTAAGTGTTGATTCTGTAAAGCTATATGGCAGTTGTTTCTAAATAGATTTAATAGAATATTTGGTAGAAAGTATTTTATCAGACATTTATTTGAATTAAAGTTACAAAACTTAAAGTTTTTGTATGTGCGTGGTTTTTTTTTGTTTTGTTTTGTTTTGTTTTAGACAGAGTCTCACTCTGTCACCCTGTCTACCCTGTCACACTGGCTAGAGTGCAGTGGCATCATCATAGCTTGCTGCAACCTCAAATTTCTAGGCTCAAGTGATCCTCCTGTCTCAGCCTCCTGGGTAGCCTGGCTAGGTTCCTCATATCAGCTAGGCTTGAGTTCAGATCTCCACCATGTATGTCTCCTTCTGAGACACAGGCTGAAGAAGTAGCCACTATCTAAGCATACTATCCTCAGAGAAGATGCCAAGAGTGCAAAAGGGTGATGGGCTTCTGCTAGAAAAAAGGCATCCTGTCACTTCCACGTACCTTTGAAAATTAGAAAAACATGCCCTTTCTTTGTTTGACACAGACCTGTGTCAAAGCACATGGTTTGGCCAGCTTTGCTGCCTCCAAGAATGTGTACTAAGTTTGCACAACCTTGTGCCTTAACCCTAAATTAGTAAGGGAAAGAAGGAGAATTGAAGTTTAAGGACTTCATTTACCAAGAAGTGTATTCCTTCCAACCTGACCACGAGTGGGAACAGTTAGTCTATATGATCCCTTAAAGGAAGTTTAAATGTTTACCTAAAGTTGGGTATGTATTAAATAGCTGTTTTCTGTTGACAAACTTCTAAAAAGGAAACGTAAATGTGTTCTATTTTAGATATTACCAGACACATTCTCAATTTGACAATATTCTAAGAGTTGAAATACATGAGAGAATTCACAAAAGTGCTCCTAGAGATGTCTCAGTAATGGAGAAGCTGAGCTGGCAATTAAACTCAGGTCAAATATCTGTGCACTCTATTTGTACTATAACACACCATTTTAGAGTATACATTTTCCCCAATGGGTAGTCAACAGAAATTCAGTTATAAAATACACAAAGTCCTTTCTCTATCCCACCTAATTTCTCACTTGATGTCCCATGTAAAAATTCCACCAAGTCTTCAAGACCCAATTCAAATCTCATCCACCCCACCAATGTTAACCTGGTGGTGACTTCCACAAATGACCTCTCTCTCCCCCCTCGGATTCTTGGATGTTTTGCTTCTGCCTCTATTATGAATTAATTTTTTTTATCATAGTTGAATAAGTTTTGATCGGAAGACCCAGAAAAACCCTACTTATCCTTCAAGGCTGGCCAAAAAGTTCCTTTTTATTTTAAATTGCTCTGACTTTCCCTAATCTACACCAGGTAATTTATCACTCCCCCTCCTTCTCTGCTAATGGTAAAGGTACACTTACACATGTTCTGACTCTCATTTACCAAGCTGAGAAAGACTTGGATGGGGAAAACTAAACATTTGTGAGATCATTGAAGGCACAGAATATGAAAATATCATTTTTTCAATTTTGCTCCCCAGCATATAACACAGAATTCAGATCAGGTCTCTTAGCCTCAGCCCTATTGACCATTTGGGCCAGCTAATTACTTGTGAGGGCTGTCCTGTGCATGGTAGGCCATTTAGCAGTATTGCTCCCCAGTCTTGACAACTAAAAATCTCTCCAGATGTTGTCAAATATCCCCTGGGAGGGCAAAATTGCTCTCAGTTAAGAATCACTGATTGAAACCATAGTGGAAATTAAGTGTTTGTTGACTTGATGTCAGGAATTTGCAGGTTTTTTTCCTCCACTTTAGCTCTTCAATATCATCTAGCACTAGAAAGGAGTTAAATATATCTAAATGAATGACCGGTTTAAGTAAATTTCAAATAATACTAAAATCTTCCATTTGAGCCATTAAAAATATAGAGTTTACAAGGATGATACATATTCATCCATTCATGATAGAGATGGTGTGGTATATTGGTTAATGGCACAAATTCTGGCATTAGACTGGCTAGGTTCAAATTCATAGGGCATGAGTTTATATCCCAGCTTCTAGCTTCCTATCTCAGTAACCTTAAGCAAGTCATTGAACTATGCTGTACCACAATATCTTCACCTTAAAATGAGGATATGAGTATTTTCTACCTCAACAAGACTGTGTGAAGATCATATGAGTTAAGATGTGTAAAGCTCTTGGAACAGTGCCTGACAAGTACTAGTTATTATTATGAATTCAGCAAACTCAATATCTACTATATACCAGGCATTTTACTACTGGTAGGGAACACAAAGTTCAAGCTCTCGTGGAGCTTGCACTCCAAAAGGCAAAGAGAAGAAGAACAGATAGTAATGCATTAGAAGTTACAGAATGGCAGAGTAGTCACTGCGGTCCCTTGAGGAGCTGTCCTAGGCAATAGCTAAAGGAAGGGTCTTCCAGGGAAGAGTCCTGAAGACAGACCATGCTTAATGTGTTTAAGCTGCAGTAAGGGGCACAGGGAAAACTGCATACAATGCATTGTGTTTTTAAAAAGAAAAATGTAAAATTGTAAATTCTCTTTGACACAAAAAAAAAAAAAGATAAGCACATTTTAAAAGACCAATTTCTATTAATATAATATCCAAGTTTCCTGAATGGGTATTAAAGTACTGTTGTATTGCAAAAAAATCAGAAAGGCTTTGTCAATGAAAGTACTTGCAAATAAAAGAGAATCCTGATGTACACAGGATACTTTATAATTTTTTCCTCCGTTTTGCAGCTGACATGTTAATATTTTTATTTTATTTAAATGTTCCAATACATGCTTAAAACAGTTTACTCTTACCAGTATCTCATTCAATATTTTAACTACAATTTTTTCTCTGCCTATATACTGAACACGAATTGTAACTTTTCAGGTGATGGTTCATGAAACAGATGTTTTATCTTTTGAAATTTCGTCACGTCTTCTAAGGTGAAAAAAAAATTGTTCTCCATTTAACAAACTTTTCTTCAAATAGGTAGTCAGCAAAAATGTTATGATAGTTCACTTAATAGCTCCTTCAAAATAGACTTTTTTAATCCAAGGAATCAGCAAAGGATTTGTGGAAATAGGCTGCACATCTAGAAAAGAAATATTTGTAATGTCTTCATTTATGTCTAAATATTTTCACTCCTAAGTATATTTTTCAATTCTATGCCTCAGTAACAATACAATTAAAATTTAGCATTGATACTTCTTCATTTTATAGTCATTTTTTTTCTTTTGTTTTGAGACAGAGTCTCACTCTGCTGCCTGGGCTAGAGTGCTGTGGCGTCAGCGCAGCTCACAGCAACCTCAAATTCCTGGGCTCAAGCGATCCTACTGCCTCAGCCTCCCCGAGTAGCTTGGACTACAGGCATGCGCCAGCATGCCCAGCTAATTTTTTCTATATATTTTTAGTTGGCCAATTAATTTCTTTCTATTTATAGTAGAGACGAGGTCTCGCTCTTGCTTAGGCTGGTTTTGAACTCCTGACCTTGAGCGATCCTCCCGCCTCGGCCTCCCAGAGTGCTAGGATTACAGGCGTGAGCCACTGCGCCCGGCCATTTTATAGTCATTTTTATAAAAATTATTAAGTTGTCCCCTCTGAATCTGACAGAAATAGAACTTTTTAAGTTTATCATCTTTTGCTGTGTCTTTTGGTAATTTTCTTGACGTAATATTTCTGTTATGCTTTAAAAAATATAAAGATTAACATTTCACAAGAAACTGGCAAAACGGATTGCCAGTATAAAATTATTGGGGGTGGTTTTAAATGTTTACCCTCAGGAGACACTCAAAATGTAGGAATAATGTTGCTATTGTTTCTACTGTTTTAGTTCCCTGAAGAAATGACGTGTAAACCACAGAAATTCTTTACTTTTTATAGTTGTGTTGACATTTCAAAAAGAGAGAGAGGTGTAGAAGAGGAAGAAGTAAGGGTGTAGATTAAGAGGAATTCAAGAACATTCTCTTTTAAGTATACTCACCTGTAGTCAATAGGGCCAGGCATACTTGTAAGCATCATCACTATAGACTTGGGGGATGGAGAAGGTTTGAAATGCTGTGACATTTATATGATCTCCTATTGCCTCCATGCTCCCTCTCTGCCCTAATTTTTTCTTGTTTACGGTAGTGTGGGAGTGTGGTTCCTGGAGAAATATAGAGGATAGTTCTAAGAATTGTTCTTTAATCCAATCAAAAAAAGTCAGTGTTAAGACAAATTCACCCAAAAAAAGGCTATGTTTTACAGACTTAAAATAACTGTATGTATTTTTGAAAATGAACACCAAAAATTATTTTAGTTGATGCACTGTAAATTTAGTTCTTCACAAATAGTGTTACTTAATTTTAAATTTTATGTAATGATTTGGTATATATTAACTATTAACAAATGTGTTTATTTCAAGTATTTTTATAAAAATTTTATGATAGTTTTATATCTATTAAAATATCTATATATGTGCAAAATTTTGTCTTTTACAACTAGTCAAGAGAATACAGATAAAAAAGATCTTAATCATTCAGTACATCTTTACGTCACACCTTTACATTTTTAGTCAACATGGTATCAGGATATTTTAATCACAAATATTCTTAAGAACAATTCTTAAAAATATCTGGCATTTCAAATTATAAGAAAATTTCAATTTCAAACTTAAGTATTACTTAAGAAAGGTTGTTTCCTTTCCTAAAAAAACAAACAAAAAGCAACAGGAAAAACTTGCTCTGTTAGTGTTTTCTTACCTTCCTTCAGTTCTTCTGTATCACATGTAGTGCCGAAAGTTGTCTGTTTAGTATAACATGTCTGTTTAATGTTTTTCTTCTTTCCATAATTAGAAGTTAATTGATGGTATCTATCCATAAAGAGAAATTATGTATGCATTCCAGCATTCATAAAAATTGCATTTAATTCATAACATATAATGATTTAAAAAAAAACCTGAGGCACCAACCAATGCCTTCTCAAGTACGTCAGACGCTCCCTCAAGCTTCTGCTCAAGCCAATTCTGTCAATAGACATCATTTTAATTTCATGTACTCCCATTCTCTGGCACCTCGTTTCTTCCTGCTATCACAAATATGATTTTTTTAAAAAAAATCACTAACAAAATAGAAGAAATGGCTTTATGTTTTACTTGGTGTTTTCATGCTAGGACTGCAATAACAAAACACTACAGACTGAGTGGCTTAAACAAAGCCTTATTTTCTCACAGTTCTGTAGGCTAGAAGTTTATCAAGGTGCTGGTAGGGTTAGTTTCCTCTAAGGGCCATACGGGAAGAATCTGTGCCAGGCCTCTCCGCACCTTGTAAATCACTGTCCTCTTCACTTAAATCATCCCTCTGAGTACAAGCACTCTTGATGTTTCTCTTTATGTCCTAATCTCCTCGTTTTGTAAGGATACCAGCTGGATTAAATTAGGGCCCCCCCCCAATTGCCTCACTTTAACTTAATCACCTCTTTAAACTTATACATTTCCAAATATAGTCCCATTCTCAAGTACCAGGGTGATGGCTTTTACATATGAATTTTGAAGGAACAAAATTCAGCTCACAGCACTTGGGTTGAATAGTAAATTAACAAAGTGAAGACAGTTAACTCAGTCAGGGACTGAAACACACCCAGTGAAGAATAAACTTTTCTCCATGACTGAAAAGAGTCCATTCTAGTCACTCATTAGCAGGCACATGGTTTCAGAATTTCAGTGAAAGGAATGAGGAAATGTATGGGGTAAAGCTAACTGTAAAATAAATAACTAAATATAATTCCCTCATTTGTGACAATGTTGCTTATTTTTAAAAACTATATAAGAAACATTGTCTATACAACCACTTTAGTAAACCACAGAACCTTCTTACTACGGAGGAGCATCCACAAATAATCCTATTAAGCACAGGCAGCTGCTTAAGTATGTTAGATAGGCAACAGACGCTTCAGCAACAAAAGTCACAGTCACAGAAAGCTTAGGTCCCATTGCATAGAGGGGCAAAGTACAGGAAAAGGAATGGAGGAATTAGACCGTAGCTTACAAGAGTCATCTGCAATTTTTATTAAACACTGATTGTTCCCACATCCTAAATGTAATTGCTTAGTCATTGGGAAACTACCTCTCTTCCCTTTTACCTCTTTGAAAAAAAGAAAAAATGTAATTGCTTTAGAATTTTCAACATTGGAAAAATGAAAATATTGAGAAGATAAAAACTCCATTGTCAACATGCTTCTATTTACTCTTCAATTAATGATGATGAAGCAATCTACAAAAAGCATTCCTAAAAGCCATTTGAGGAAGATGAAAAAAATCTGTGAAATTTCCTTCACATCAAACCACTCAATAATGGCTTCCTAAAACTTATAGATGTAAGCAAGCTACTTCAAATATACAAGTACTGTTTTTTAATCAATGGATAGATTACTGAACAGATACATGTGTCTCCTACTTTCATATACCCAAATTTTTTAAGTGATGGTGAAAATTTCAAATTTAAAAAGAACCATTAGGGATCTCATTTATAAAGGGAAAAATCCTTCATAGTATGAATATTCACTAGTTATTTATCTCTTTATTTAAATATTTATGTATATGGTTCGATTAAAGTAAGGTAAAACAAGATACACATGTTCAATATTACAAAGAATGAAATACTGTATTCAATTATGGTTCATACGTTTAATAAAATATGAATTCTTTAGTGTGTAAAGATCAATCAAGACTTTAAAAATAAACATCTGTATGCGTGTATATGATTATTTTTCTTCCCCTTACCTTTTCATATGGAATTAATGATTAAAAAGTATTGCTAAAATATGAATAAAATAGGTAGAATAACAATAAACTAAAAAAACCTATGCATAATTAAAAATTGCTCTTAAAATAAAATTTTTTAAAAATCCTGTATGTTGTTTAACTTCATTTGCTATAAATTAAATTTCTGTTCATTGTATCTTGTTTTCTCAAGATAACTATTAAAAATCAGAAATTCATGTTCATAATGAAAATTTTTTTTTTCTGGGTATATTGAAAATCTACTTAAGAATTCTGAAAACTTACCACACTAAAGTTAACTAATGAAACATTGACAATCATATTCAAAGCATGAATAAAATCCTTACATTACTAATATCTAAAGACAATAAAAGGGCATTGTGTGAAGGAATTATCTTTCACCCAAATCTACTGCCCATATGTTTATTAATGGCTATGTTACTAGAAACCTGAACCCCTGCTCCTGGCATACTTCCCATTCTCATGTCACTGGTAGTTAATCTCTACACTTGGCTCACCTTTACCTTTTATATTGATTAGACCCTACAAATGGAGGAAATTAATAATCCCTGGATCCATAGATCTGCTCACCTGCTGTTGAGCCTATTACACCTTTGTACTTTGGGCTTCATGCTTTAATTCTTACAATCAAACCCTAAATAATTTTTAAAAGATATGCAGTATCACTTACACAGTAAAACCATTAAAAGAAGCATATTCCTCAGCTGTGAATCCATAAATATCTTGACAAGATAGATCCACATCTTGCTGAAGAAGAAGATTTACTAAACTTGTTGGTTCATCACTGATAGCAATCATAAGGGCTGTTCTGGAGCAAGAGATATAAATAAATGTTCATTTATGGATCTTAGACATGTCATTTTTTAAATCAGTCTTCTCAATTTACTATTCAAATATAGGATATCAGGGAAAGAGTCAATGCAAGAATGTAAAAAATGGGACATATCTATTCAAAAAAGTGTGCCAATCACAGATTATATCATGGAGTCTAAAGATAAAGTGTCCCTAGGAAGCAGCTGGGTTGACAGTTTTCAATCTCTGCTCCCTGGAAGCCTAGTGTTTTCAAGAGTATGTCTTAAAATTCCATGAGGGAGAGTGTCCCGGGCTTTGCGTTCCCTACTCTCATTTAACTAAAATAGTTGGTCTTCTGTGTAAGATTCTAATGTTACAAATAACAATAATTAATAATAATAACCAACCAATGTGGTCCAAGTGTTTGATTTTATAAATAGAAAAACAGATCTTGGGAGTCTAGGTAATTTACCCAAAATCATATGTCATATGGCCTTACATTTTCCCAATATCAAAAATACATATATATATATATATATTTCTCATCCTTTTAGGTCGCTGTAGTTATAGGCTATCTTATTTAGCTTTATTAATTATACCTTTGATTGTTATCTGAAGCATTCACATCTGCCCCTTGCCTCAGAAGAAATTTTACCATTTCTGCATTATTTTCACTAACAGCAAGTAAAAGTGGAGTATACCCATCCTAAAAAAAAAAAAAATTAAAAATGATTATTTAAAATACTATGCTAAAATTACATGTCTTTTAGATTTAAATTCAATTTAAAAAATAAGTGTGCTTATAAGAAACCTCTGAATATATACATTAAATCTTAAAAGATTTTGATATACAACAAAAGATGATTCTAAAGATCAAGAAAACAAAGTTGGGCCAGCCAAAAATAATTAAATTTCTAATTTAGGCTTAATTCAAATTGTGGGCAACAGCAGCCTAGAATAACTAAGTGATGAGCAGCATACATACCACCAATTCACATTTTATAATTTTATAACGGGTTTCCATGGGATTTCACTTAAATCTCCAAAACTGGCACTTATTTTGGACAGTCATGTATATAAAATATCAGTAAAACTAAAGCATTTAGATGCTTTTTTCAAAAAAAAGTATTCATCAGTTATCCATAATATCTCAATAGGAGAGTTAGATTACTTGTAATATAATATAATTTGCTAATTCAACCCTATACTTTTTATTACTCATGAGTATATGAATAGAATAGAAAAAAGGATGGGTTTTATAATTTTTATCAATGTCGACTTATAAGGGAATCAAATATTTCTCATTTGATATGGCCCTTTGCTCAATTATCATTTGTAAATATGACGTTACTTTGGAGATCAGCATTACAATCTGCAATGAAATAGAAAGACTTTAAAGGAAGAAAAATTCTGTCAGTTTTTTATAATCTCATCTCCTTCTCCCCAATTTCAGTTTGGAAAATTCATTCTTTATATGACATGTATTTCAACATACATTAGTTGTCTGAAATAAATACCTTCTTTCTAAAATGTAAGCTTTTTTTCTTTAATGGAAAACTACCTTATTTTTAGCTTCAAGATTAGCTTTGTGTTCAAGCAACTTTTCAACTAATGAGACACTTTGACCACAGACAGCATAATGAAGAGCAGTATTACGATTAAAATCCACCAGATTTGGGTCTGCACCACAGCTTAGAAGAACAGTAGCACAATTCTCCCTTTGACATTGTACTGCCTGTCAATGCAACAAGAATAAATGAGTAATCAATTTACTATTTAAGGTATGATAAACTAATATTTAATACTATGTTTTAAAGTATGAAATTCAACAAAAATTAACTAGGAGAACTCAAACACACTCAAATTGAAAACGAAGAGCAGAACATACCTTAATCAACGGAGATCTATTTTCACTATCCAGGACATTTATTTCACATTGTTTCTCAATTAGGAGACATACAATATTCATATATCCATTAGCACAAGCCCAGTGCAAAGGTGTTCTATATCAATATAATAAAACACAAAGTTAGAGATGAGTATTTGTTTGAGAAGTTACTTATTGTATATTGTTAAGGTGTTTGCTTCATGCACTTAGTTATATTTATACAAAATTTACAGTAATTGTAATTGCTTTTTACTGAATTTAAAAGGCTATGTAAATGGCTTGAAGATCAAATATTTAACTGGTTTCACTTTAAGGAAAACTTAACACAATGAATTGAAAAATACATTGGAAAGGATGATAAAATTAGGTATCACAATAAAATTTAGGAATTGTATTTAAAACCTTAGATACATCCAATAGGTAAAAGGAGGAAAATACATTGCCTATTCGATGGCATGCTACGCCTAATTGTGTGTTTCTTTCTATTTGGCCAGCTATTAAACCTGGCATTTGCATCTGAGAAATGAACACAAAGGTCAAAGCCTAAGGAACCTCTAAGTTGGATATCTACCTCATTTTAAGTTATTACACTAGTTTCTACTTCTCAAAGAACCCCACTCTAGGTAGCCTACCAGAAACGAAACACACATTCATGAAGTATGACAGAATATTAATTATCTCTATTTTAACTTGCAGTTTTTAGACTGGACTGGCCCTCAATAAACTTTTACTTATTTACAAAGGTGATATTATTATATCCTTGTTTTTAAATAAGTTTGTAATACAGAGTCCATACATGCATAGCTCATGTCCCAATCAAGAGAACGTAGATAGCATTTCCCTGCTTCACTTTATGTCCTCAAAAGTACTTTATGGGTACCTAAACAGACATGTTATTGACACATAGGAGTAGCAAAAATAATCTTCGAAGATTTAAAAATAGGGTAACTTTCAAAAAGTTAAACTATCAAAATACATACACAATGATATAACTTATCACTTATGGAAGTAAATCAAGAAAATATAAAAATAGTTTGGAACAAATTGAAAATGCTAAATTTCTCATCAAATTTACCTGAATGTAATCTCTGCAAAGCAAGACTGTAATATAACTACAATATAAAAACCAGAACTCTAATCAATCATATTATTCCCTAGCTGAAGAAAGACTATAATCAGGAAGAGGATGGTCAGCTAGGATAACAGAATAAAACCAAGAGTTATCCATGATAAATTAATATCCTCCATGGAAAAGACAATCTGAATTTAAGGAACCCAAACTTTTCAGTCATTGGAAAGGAATACTTTGTTGTAAGACAAAAACGATTCATCAGACCCATGGCTGAAATAAAATATCCCTCCAAACTATCTACCTTACCTTGCTGTGATTCCATTCTTACCAAGCAAATTTCTAATGACTAATTTGGTTTCTCAATGCTGATACAAGAAAGCATGGATTAACCTTGTTACCACCCATAATTTGGCTTAAGGATGAACTTCCTTGCGGAATAGGTAGTTTTTCCAGCCCTCAACCCAAACACACAGGGCTAAATAGCTTTAAGCCCACCTAAGATAACTCCCTGCAGTAGCATAGCAAATCCCGGCAAATATTTGGATCTGTCTCCTCCATCTGCCCTCATACATATATTAAGAATTTAGTCCTGGCCGGGCTCGGTGGCTCACGCCTGTAATCCTAGCACTCTGGGAGGCCGAGGCGGGTGGATCGCTCAAGGTCAGGAGTTCAAGACCAGCCTGAGCAAGAGCGAGACCCCGTCTCTACTATAAATAGAAGGAAATTAATTGGACAACTAAA